>ML778123.1:2011376-2082730 GCA_009831015.1 Picea engelmannii | reverse complement strand
TTGTGTTCTGGTATTGGGTTGGTACAACAAGTAGTGAGATTAGACTATGATAGTCAGAGTGCAATATTCCTAGCAAGGAACCCAACTTATCATTCGAAGACAAAGCATATTGATGTTCAGTATCACTTTGTGAGAGACATGGTTGAGGAAAAGAAGGTGTTGCTGGAAAAGGTTGACACTTTGAAGAATGTTGCAGATTCATTGAAAAAGTCTATGAGCACAGAAAAGTTCTCTTGGTGTAGAGTAACAATGGGCATTTTTTCCCTGGATTGTTGACTATATAATCCCCTGAACCCCTGGATGAAAAGAAAACAACAAGTGGGAGAATGTTGGGTATGTATTATATTCTCTGCATGTGTGTGTATGTGTGGGTGCATTAGATACGACAACTGCGTTTGACGATCCCTTCAGCTAAATCTCTGCCGTGTGCACCGGGTGCTTTCCTAGGGGGGTCCCAGGGGGGGGCAGGTATGCCCCCCCTGGTTACGCGCAGTGTTCGGGGCAGCGCCCCAAAATGTTTTTTTTGGGCGGTTTTTACTATTTTTAGCGGATTTTGCTATTTTTAGTTGATTTGTAAATTAATCCCGGATTAAGGGATTAGGGTTTTGGTATCTATGGAATACCTAAAAACAATGTATATATTGTATGGCGAATGGTGAAATTCGATATAATGAAAAGAAGAAAGGTTTTCCCGGTTGAGGGTTTCTGGTAAAAATCTCTGTGTACTCCGTGTATGAGCCATTGATTAATTTATGTATTGCTTAAGAATCTATATGCATTTCTTTACTTCGCAGGTTTAAAACTTACAGTTAGTGCCAATTATTGCAAGTCATGAGCGTCGAGCGCATCACACTGAAGAAGTCCATTTCGGGCTGAAAATCAAGCGAATGGACATTTTGTTTTCAATGTCAAGGATCCACAGATGGAGCAGATCGACGGTCATCGGGTAAGTCTAAGTCACGGGGTTGCACGAGGTCTGGTGCATGAGCTCATATTTTATGGCCAAAATCACGGAATGATGAGCCATTTCGACATTTCGGCTACTGGGACTTCAAAGGACATGGGGTCTCTCTCTTCCACTGCATTTCGAAACCCCAAAACGTGAAATGCGAAAAAGCGCCCAACAGCCATTTCGACATTTTGGCTACCGAGACTTCAAAGGACACGGGGTCTCTCTCTTCCACTGCATTTCGAAACCCCGAAACGCGAAATGCGGAAAAGCACCCAGGAGACATTTCGGCATTTCGACTACCGGGACTTCAAAGGACATGAGGTCTCTCTCTTCCACTGCATATTGAAACCCTGAAACACGAAATGCAAAAAGGCACCCATGATCCATTTCAACATTTTGGCTACTGGGACTTCAAAGGAAAAATGGTTGTTCTTCCACTGCATTTCGAAACCCCGAAACGTGAAATGCGAAAAGAGCCCAGGCGCCATTTCGGCATTTAGGCTACCGGGACTTCAAAGGACACGGGGTCTCTCTCTTCCACTGCATTTCAAAACCCCAAAACGCGAAATGCGAAAAAGTGCCTAGGAGCCATTTCGAAATTTCGGCTACCAGGACTTCAAAGGACACAGAGTCTCTCTCTTCCACTGCATTTCGAAACCCTGAAACAGGAAATGTGAAAAGGCACCTAGGATCCATTTCGACATTTCAGCTACCGGGACTTCATATGACAAAGGGTTGTTCTTCCACTGCATTTCGAAACCCCGAAACACAAAATGCGAAAAGCGCCCAGGAGCCATTTTAGCATTTTGGCTACCGGGACTTCAAAGGACATAGGGTCTCTCTTTATGTTTTCAGTCTCGGTCACCCTCCATGGAAGAAGAAGTTAATGAATATTGAGCAAGTGGTTGAGACCTCAACTCAACTCATAAATGGAGGGCGTGGAAAATCCCTGGAGAAATCGGCCTGTGGTACCCTTGTATGCAGGTCCCCCTGCAAGAGCCATGCTGAGTTAAGGTGGCGTCTGATGAAGGAGTTCCGTCCAGGTTTGACCGAGGAGCCTGCACATGATAATTTGGACTTTAATGTCTCAGCTACCCTCCTGCTGCGAAGGTGGCGAATTTCCCTGAGTATATATACTCGGTTTTTGTATTTTTGTAAGGATGGATGATAGAGCAGAGCTCCCGAATGTAATGTTTTAATGAAGCACTGGTTTTCCTGGCTATGTATCTGTATATGAGATTTCTTTGTTTAATGTTAGGCAACTCATTTTTTTCATCTTGTTTCGATCTCAAACTGAAAGGGTTAATGATTAAATGATTCACATGAAACGTCGTGACTGTGTTATAATAAAGGATTTTTTATAAGCTCTGTTACTTTCTTTTAGTTTTCCTGCCTTTGAATATAAGAAGTTCTTGTCTTCAAATTTTTCTTATACAGGCTGTCGGAAGCCTGAAGCCCACATCATCCCTTCACTTTTCCTCACAGAAGTCTTCCTCCTACTCACCCTTATTACATCTTACTGCCTGAAATTGAACCAAGACCTCATCTGCTTGTGCATGCCTGGACTAGTTTCTGAGTTAGAACGATATTTTTCCGAGTTTACTTCCATTCATCACCCTTTATCAACAAATCATGACACTCAAACTGATGGGTCTCAGGCTTACTCCTGCTGCAATCCAGGAGTGACTTCTAACACCAACATGGATTACCTCCCAGGAAGAACAATTGTTCAAATATCCATAACTTTCAGCTCAACACTCAGAATTGAGAAAGGGAGTAGTCATTGGAAAGATATTTGACAGTAGAACACAACTGTTCACCCAAAAAATTGAGCTGAACAAAAAATTTCTCAGGAAATCAGAAGAAATAAGTATGATATATTATTGAACCAAAATGCTTCATATTTTCATAAAAGAGTTAAAAAAAACTAGATCAGATCAGGATCAGCTCAGAGTGCAGAGGAATGGAAGAGACATAGGGGGTTATATTTAGGAAGATGATATCAGAGGGATGGATTTCCATATGGGTATTGAAGGAACAAAATCGAATGGACATGGATAAGGAAAGGATGAAAACATGAATATGCTAGAGACCATTAAAAATTTGTAGAAATATGTCCAAAGTCACAAGGCTAATAATGAAAGGCTTATAAAATCCAAGGAGCGACAAGAGGACTTCTACATGAAGTTAATGCAGATCCTGGACAGATTGAAAAGAAATTGGATAAGGAGAATTACTCAAGACAATCATGAAGTCATAGGTCTCTTGGCTGGAAAGGAAGATCAATAAGTGTTAGAAGACATCACCATCACTCCCCAAGGCATTCCAATAGGAGAGAACACAAAATATTGAGTCCATCCCCTGCTAGGAAGCATCAGAAGAGGCCCAAGGTGGATGAAATGTGAGGAGACATGAACAAGATCAAAACTCCTACATTTGATGGTGAGCACAAGAAGGATGAATATGCAGAGACATGGCTACTAGGCATGAGAAAGTACTTTCAATTTCGTAATTATTTTTCACATGCAGAAGGAAGAATTTCTAACTATCATCTCATGGGAAAGGAATCCATGTGGTGGGACAAACTTGTGCAGGTGCAATACCCTAAAGAGAAAAATGTTACTTGGAAGGAATTCAAGAAGTATTTTGAAAATAAATACTTGACTAAGAGATATTATGACAAGAAAATGAAGGAGTTCTTTGAACTCAAGCTAGGGAGTATGACCATTGATGAATATGAAAGAAGGTTTTTAGAACTGTTAAAGTATGTCTCTTTCATCAAGGATGAGACAATTAAGATTCAAACGTATTTGAGTGGGCTGCTATATTTCATCAGTGACAAGATACAATATGATGATCCCAAGACTTTGGAGGAGACCACGAGGCGAGCTAAATGCCTATATGATCAACATAAAGGAAATCCAACTTTCCAAAAAGCTTGGTATGATAAGAAGAAGTTTGTGATGGAACAGAGGAAGAAGGGGAATAAGCCACCATTCTTTAGAAATATTCCTTAGGGACAACCAAATTCTAGAGATCCCAGAACGTCTAAGATAGGTGGGCAAAGGCCAAGGCATCCATCGATTCAATGTTGGGGTTGTCAGAGAAATCATATGTATAGAGATTGTCCTCACATAAGTGAAAAAGTGAGAGTTTTTCACAATGTACAATAAGGTGAAATAGTGGAGGACATGGGCAGGAATGTACCAAGGATCTATGCAGCCATGGACAATAGGCAAGAAAAGTTTCAATTACACATGATTGAAGTGGAAGGTATGATCAACAATCAAACCATTGCAATTTTAATTGATTCAGAAGCTAGTCATAGTTATATAGATCCTAAAATGGTGGAAATATTTTATTTGCCAAGAATCAAGCATGGAAAATCTTGGTTGGTGTAGCTGGAAACCAGAGCCAAAAGAAAAATTAATGAGATGGTTAAGTCATTTCCAGTGAGCATGAATGGGCTGAGCACCAAGGCAGATTTGAACATCTTGCCTTTAGCTTCCTATGAATTTTTAATTGGTATGGATTGGTCTGACCAACACCATGCTATATTAGACTATCATAACAAGGAATTTACTTTCTTGGATGAGGAAGGGAACCTAAGGATAGCCTAGGGAATTCCCAGGGTAGTAACTGTCAAGGTCAAGGTTGAGCATAGACACTCAGCTGGGTTGTTGCAACCAATACCCATCCATGAGTGGAAATGGGAAGTGGTAACAATGGACTTCATCACCAAACTGACTGGTTTACCCTACCCTAGGGATAACTAAGGAGATCATGTCTCGAGGCCCATAGGTCCTAGACATGGAGTGTCGAGATCCGGATGACTTGAGCATGGCACCAGAGGGCCCCTCTTTTCTTCAGTGTAGCCCATTTATCAACAACAATAGTATCCATCCCACCAGCTTGGTCCTGAAGTAGAAATAAGTTTTTCTCCATGAGGTAATGAGTCTGGGTATCATGGTATGTGTCACTCTGATTATTGAAGCACTTGAATATGTTGCATTGAATTCTCCTTCATTTCATAACGTTTGTTTGGAAATTATGTTCTTTAAATTGTTCACACTTGGAAGGGTGACATGATGCCCTAGTATGTTTATCTCCCTTTAGGATGGGGTTCCACTGGGTGTGTCTGTGCAAGGTCATCGTGTTAGAAAGTAATGGATGTGCTCGTTTAACCATAAACAATATAACAATATTGTCACCCAACCATAGGCCGAATCCACCCTCGAGAACCTTAACCTTGATAGAGAATGATTCGGAAAGAAAACCAATAGCCAACCATGACTAATGCATAAATATAACCAAGACTGATCAGAAAGTCCAACCATAACCAATAGAAAGTCCGAGCCTAAACCAAAAATATAGATTGCAACAGTTGCTCCCCAGACTTGCACACTTGCCCAGTTTCTGCAGTGCGCACATTTTCCCAGCTGAAATTTCGAGCTGCAGTGTACAAAATGAGGTCTGGCTACTTGTATTTATACTGTTTTCATGAGTTGTCTGGGCTGACTTCTCATTATGGATGCTAAATACTTAATATTAATTATTTCCTTGAGCCAACTTATCTTCTAGTGTTAGGTTTAATGCTTTAGGGTTTCTTCTTTCTTCCCAGAATATTCTATTCTCGTCAGGGTTACACATGGAGGTAAATACCTCCCACATCTACCATAATATCAACACTCCCTCCTAGCTAGAGAGGTATTGAAGGAAACGGTCTTGAGCACAAACATACCATTCAACTGGTAGCATCATCATAGCCATACATTCTATCTCATGATTAGATCATGAGAGCCATCATCACTATTAGTGTCATCTGACAACATCAACTGCATCATCTCTCAAAAACCATACTCTATCTGAGTAATCAGACATGATGCTGAAAAAGGTCACTCACTCCAAAGAGTGATATAAGAACCATTATTCTAATCCGAGCATATGTCTTAGAAGAATAAATGTCCTGGACCATTTTCTGTCTGGAAAATGTTTGTCCATCAGTACACTGACCATCTATCTAGATGATAATCATTTTCAACACTACTGATAATATTCATGGAAATCAAAACAATGTCATTCAATAGAACACAATTGTGTCTATCCATAGTAGTACACAACTACAATTCAGTTATACACTACCACACCAAGTAGCACACAACTACTTAATCAGTGACACATAGTCACAACCAGTGGAACACATCCACCACAGTAGCATACATCTACTATCCAAAGACATACAATCTCCATAGCAATCATATCATCAACCTACATAGAAAAACAATATCATGATATAAACTGAGTCATCTGGGCCATTCTTCCACTCACATCTGTGAGATTTGGAAGAGCATTTTCCCTCAAAAAGTAAAACATCAACCATGAGCTATTTGGACTATTATTTTCAAGCATAGAATAATAACTATCTTGATTTATGAGCCTGGACCATTCACCTATTTGGGCCATTCCTCCGACACTAAACAAAGTGCACCCTAGAGAGAATGATTCTTCCCTAGGGAATGCATGTCCCTGATTGTTGAACCTAGACCATTCCTGGAACACTAAACAAAGTGCAACATGGAGAGAATGAGTCTATCCTAGGGAGTGACTGTCCAGACCATTTCCTAAGGAAATGAATGTCCTGCACCAACCTCCAAAACATACCATTCTTCGAAACTGCTTACAATTGTGAACTTCGAAAGAATGAATACCCAGCGAGGCAGACCATTCTACTTGACCACTACTGAGAGTGATTGTCAAGAATAAATACTGTCCTAGAACATTCCACCACACTGGCCACAAGGGGAATCGTTGTCTATGGTACATCAACAATCTATCGAACCATTTTCATTACGAAAATGACCGTTCGATCTGGACCATTTTACGAACTGGAAAATGCCTATCCGTCAGAAATCTCAAACCACTTCCTAAACTAGAAAGGAACTGCTCATCCCAGACCATTTTTCGAACTAAAAAATGACTGTCCATAAATCAATAACATGTCAGTGCTCCCTCCCAACCTGGGAGTCATCTCTTCCCCTTTCAATAGGAAGTTGTCTCCACGAGCTCCAACTTGTTTCTTGAGTACACAAACATTTTCATTTTGGACAGAGGCTTTACCAAAATATTTGTTATCTACTCATCTATGGAGATATATATATTGGAGAACCACTTCTCTTTTATGGACTTCATCACAGAGAATGTAATGCTCGATTTAAATGTACTTTAGTCTATCTGGAACACTAGTTTTCTATGAAGGCTTCATATAGCTCTGATCATTACAGTATATCATGGTTGGATTCAACACTTTTGTTTCTTACTGGCTCATGATATCGTGGAAAGGATCAAACTAAATCATATCCAAGTGGCACTTCTTCTGTCATCATGAGAGTGTGTCATGGATTAGAAATCCATCATCCTGAACTTCTGAGTAACCATTCTGATCTTTTTCATAGAAAATTTTCACCACGCTTCTGCTTTGCATGAGAGGCTTTGCACCGAGTTTTATAAATCCATACAATATCTTCTTCCATCTGCATACAAGGGTCTCTTTCTGGTATACCTCAAAACCTTGAATTTTCTCTACATACCCTTCTTTTTTCAATTACTCTGTTGAGGAGAACAGTCCTTACATTCATATAATTTAAACTCCAACCCATGGATAATGCAGGAGATATAATTTCTCAGGTAGAGGTATGTCTGGTTACTGGAACAAGCTATCATCATAGTCTTCTCCCTTGATCTGGGAGAACCTTTAGTTCTGGATCTGACAATTCTTCCATTCATAAGTCTTCCATACACTGTTCTTCATCACAACTTCCATTTCTTCTGCTTGATTATTTCTAGTGGGTTCATACCAACATGGTAGTCTTGTGATTCTTGATATAATGATTGGTTGTTCTGGCTTTTTCTTTCTCACTTGAAATCTTCATGTTCTTCTTGATGTTTCTCTTTAGCTCTTGGGTCCATGGAGTTTTCTATAGATTCCATGCCCTAAATATTCCGACTTATTCCTTTCATCATAGGATCATGGATGTGGATGGACAACCAGGGATACTTCAAGGCTTCTTTTCGAGGAAAACTTCTTCTAAGGTCAAACTGAACACGTGTTGTTTTTCACGGCTGCTGCCATCAATGGGAACATGTATAGATACTTCGTAATCCTTGATGGATCATATTATTTAAGATTCGCTCCCTCCTAATCCTTTCTTCATGCATGAATGTATGCTCTTCTTTTGGAATTATATAATCATCTCCCTCCATGTAAGAGAGTCCATGCTTCTGTCTGCATCCTTATTGCCTTCTGCAAAGTGTCACAAGTCTTTTTCCAATTTCTCTTTTGATTGTTGACTTCTTTATATTTTTACTTCTTCCAGGTTTCTTCAAGTTTAATTCTGATTCTGGTTTATCTTGTAGCTGTTACTTATGTTAATAGCTTCCACATGAATTGTTCCCAGGGGTTGTCGATGTACTTCATATTTTCATGTGTATTTCTTGACTTGTAGTCATCATGATAGTAATCCTTATCTTGTTGTTCTTACATAGGTATTGTTTCTCTTTGAACATCTTATCTTCTAGAAAATAGATATGCAAGATATGTACAGAAAACTATGTAAACACGGTATGTACAAGATTTATGAAGAATATTGCTACCTTGTCTTAGAAGAAGTCTGCTTTATCCTGCTTGGCCTTCTTTGAGGGTTCCCTTTCTTCGGCAATTGATGCTACATGTGTTTCCTTCCTTTTATTTAACTCGAGACAATGATTCTTGTAGTGACCATATTTTCGATAGTTGAAGTGTTGTATTTTTGACATATATTTCTCTTGATTTGGTTTCTTCTTGGAGCCAAACTTCTTTTTATTCTTGAAATTATTGAATCTTGTTGTGAAGGCCTGATCATCGTATTTCTTTTAGGGCTCCTCTTTTGCACTAATCCTTGATTATTCTTGTGCAAAACAAGTCCAAAGTTCTTCAAATGTGGGATACTCCTTCCTTGTGTTCATGCTTGTGGAAAATGCATCCCATGTCTTGGGAAGACCATTGAGTACTATATTTACCAGTTCTTTCTCTAAAATGACCACTTCAATGGATTATAGTTGATCTCTTAATTGAGAGATTCTCACAAACTATGATGTTATGCTATCATCATCATTCATCTTCATGTCACAGAGTTCATTCTTCAGACTCATTACTTGTCCAATATTTCTGAATGAGAAGAGGTTTGTTAGGGCATCATACATCTTCTTAGATGAGTCAAGATGGGAGATGTAGGGTATCAAGTGGTATTTTATAGAGTCCACTATGATACTCATGGCATTGATGTCATTGTCTTTGAACTTCTCCATAACTGCAACGTTCTGAGGTTCCTTCTCTTTTCCTTCTTCGAATTGTGGTTCCACGATCTTTTCTTTCACGATGTGCAACACTTTATTCTTGGAAAGGATGAGGTAAATCCTTGTCTTCCATGCTATGAAATTAGAGTCCCCTTCTAACTTGTTTTCTGACTTCATAGAGTAAGTCATAACTGCTTTGACTTGGCCAACCTTTGACTTTGACCAAAAAATCAAACTTGACATCTTGGCTTGCTGAGAATACTAAGAGGTGCACTAGGCTAGGGCGCACCGGGATATCCATAAATTAGTTCAATCTCTTTACTTAAGGTGCCTCAACAAGAGTTTTAGGGTTTCATTTCTGCAACAAAAACTGGCTACAACTGCAACTACAATAGAGCAAATCCTCCCAATTTATCTTCCAGCGGTTAGACTGTTCGAAGATAGGGTGGGCCCATAAAATATTAGAAAGTAATGGATGTGCTCGTTTAACCATAGTAAAATAACAATATTGTCACCCAACCATAGGCCGAATCCACTCTCGAGCATCTTAAACTTGATAGAGAATGATTCCGGAAGAAAACCAATAGCCAACCACGACTAATGCATAAACATAACCAAGACTGATCAGAAATTCCAACCATAGCCAATAGAAACTTTGAGCCTAAACTAGAAATATAGATTGCAGTAGTTTCCAGCTACAAATTCTCCCCAGACTTGCACACATGCCCAATTTCTACAGTGCCCAGCTTTTCCCAGCTGAAATTTCGAGCTGCAGTGTAAAAAATGAGGTCTGTCTACTTGTAATTATACTATTTTCCTGAGTTGTTTGGGCAGACTTTTCATTCTAGATGTTAAATACTTAATATTAATTATTTCCTTGAGCCGACTTGTCTTCTAGGGTTAGGTTTAATGATTTAGGGTTTCTTCTTGCTTCCCGAAATATTCTATTCTCGTCAGGGTTACACATGGAGGTAAATACCTCCTGCAGTTACCATAATATCCACACATCATTCGTTCCCTCCATACGTACCACTTTCCATCTTTATTCCTCTCATTTTTCCCCTACCTTTGTTTGGGAATTGGGATTTTCCACACTAGGAAGGGTTGTACCTTGCCTTGTGGGAAGAAGGGGCTAAAGTCCCAGAGGGAAAAAGTAGCTGGCAAGAGTTAAAAGTTGAAAATGAAACCTTTGGGATGCTTCACCCGGGGATTCCTGAGAAAACAGTAAAAATATTCTCAGTAAGAAAAGGGAACCCATAAGATAAATAAACACTCAATGTATTAGTTGGTGGATGGGAGGTCTCATCATAAGGTGACCTAGTATGACACTACCATCTATCTGGTCACCAAACCAAGGTAGTGGCTCTTTGTGGCATAGCCAAGAGAAAGGGGGTCTAATCATGAGCCAAACTTCTCATCTCCATGAAATGCTTGTGGATAAGATTGACACCTCTGGTCACCAAGACAGGAAAGTGTCCCTCAACTCTTCCCTTGAACATAAAAGAAAAATATCAAAATAAATGAAGCTAAGAATAAAAGGCATTGAATGGGCTAGGAAAAAATGACATCTATGACAAGGTGAAACTTGCCCTCTACAAAGGCACCCATAGGTAATATCTACATTTCCATGTTATCACTGCACCCCATGCCTAAACACTTACCCCATGCCACCTCACACACTTACATGAACTTGATTGGTTCTCACCTGAGAAACACCCCAAACTTAAGGAGGATTAGCCCAATAGGACACCCTGAGACCTTCTCCAAACCTGACTTGTTAAATTACATAATGTCTTTGAGAATTTGTTTGGGTAAAGGGGGGTTTGATGCACATGTTTGGGTAATTTAATTGTTGGATGTGATTTACATGTTATGATCCCCGTGACTTATGAACCCCTGGAGGGCATACTTTTTTTTTGTTGCAGGACTTTTCCCGGTGGACAGGTACACATGGGGGAATGATTAGCTTAGACCTCCATGGGGATGAAATCCCAAAGATGAATTTTGTAACCCCATCCAGGGGCAAGACGACATCAGATACTTGCACCAAGAAGAAAGAAGGACGTTTCCCTTGGAGACACTCTGGCAGACCTAGACCCAGGGGTATCTTGCTCTTACACTTGGACATTGACCTTTGAGAACCCACGACGTCACCATTATGACCCTAGACGTCATCCAGAGTTAGGGTTTTCATATTGATGGCAGTTGTGAGCTAGTTGGCATGCGTGGGCATCATTCAGAGCCTTTGGAGGCGAAACATTCTACATCTGGAGCCCAACGTTCCACTTTAGGGGTTCAATGTCACCCTAGAAGGGCATGACATCACCCTTGGAGATGATTTTAGGGGTTAATTATTTTTATTTATGTAAAAACTTGATTTTGATGTAATTTGGCCAGGTCGACCTTTATTTGACCTAAAATTAATTAAAGGTCATTGGTTTTGTATAAATAGAGAGAAAGTACTCTCATTTGTTCATCATAACTCATCACACACTAAGTATGGTCTGAAATTTGCACCCTATTTGGGAGTTATTGGTTGAAATAGGGAGGCACACTTGTCTTAGAGGCTAAAATTTGTAACTTGGATCATTTCTTGGTGAATTTACTTGGCAATCTAGGGTTTTATTGCTTGATTATTTTGGGTGAAGTAAGTAAATATGCAATTATTCATTTCATTTTGAATGGTTATGGTATATTTGTTTATTCATGTTAAAGATTATGAAATTGCTTGCTTATCCACAAGGGAGTAAAAGACTTAAGTTACTACTTCTTTGCTCTTCATTTGCTAGACTTTACTAAGGTGATTTGACCTAGATAAACGTCTAAAGACCTAAATACTAGCACTTTGGAAGCTATTTTCTAGTCATTGTTTCTCTTAATACCTTTCAAAAGTTTAAGGAATATTCACCGGGGCCTAAAATTGCTTACTCTCTAGTGAATTTTCCTTTAGGGTTTGGATGTTTGAGGCCGTGAAGTGCCAACACCTCCTCTTTCCACCTCTTCTCCTTAGACAAGTATAATCATTTTTGTTGCTTCCTCCAAGTGATAACCATCACCTATTGACTCCATTACCCAATAAAGGCACTAGTCTACTCACTCTAGTGAATGATTGATCAAAAAAACACTCAAAGCTTCTTCTTTAAAGCTTTTGCTAACTTCTACTAACCCTAAACTAGACTAGTTCATTAGCTAAATTGTTGTTGTTTCAAATCACTACTACAACCATAATAATTCATACTAATTTGCTGCATACACCTACATAAATTGCACCTAACTCACTCAAAAATTGCTTGTGAAAATTGCCAAACAATCTACTAGATAAATGCTAAGTTTATATGATGTTTCATTGCAATTTTTAGCACTAGAATTTGCTGTTGTTACAAAAGATTGCTACAACCATCTAACTGCAGCAAATTCTCTACATAATTGACATTTAAGGCTAGCCATGCATTGCCAAAATTGCTTGTGACAATTGATTCTCATTCTGCCTAGTTAAAGCTACATTTTTTTGTCTTTTTCAAGCAATTTCAAGGCATATTTTTTGCAGTTGTTACAAAATACTTATTGTTGTGTTAAATTATTTAATTGATGCAATTTTATATTAGCTAGCTTGTTTTCCAAAGTTTCATGGTCTTATGAAGTACTAACATCATTTTGTACCTGAAAAGTGTTAGGGTCCTGACCCGCACATAGGTAGAACAATATATTCAGATGTAATAAAGGTCAATATTAATAAGGCCTTGCAATAAAATAGAATAAGTCGGATGTAAGAATACCTAATAGAATCTTCCGCTTCTAGAAGGATCTTCCTCTAGATGCTTATTTTGATAGACATATTTAGCATAAATAGGAGTCGAGGGTATGAGAACCCTAGTTGGATATTATTGTAATAGAGCTCTGCTCAACTGGAGGTTGCCCCCTCGAAGAGGCCCGTGAACATTACTTTCTGAATCAAAGTGTTATTTCTGTTGTTATTCTTATATCATTTTAGTGATATTGTGGTGATTGTTCTGGTTATATTGTTGTTATTTTTCCATTTCTAGCATTTTATTTCCGTTATGCATACTTTTTATATCTAGTATATTACAAGTGGTATCATAGTACTTTCCTCGGCAGAAAGTGTGGGTTAAATTTTTTTCAAGGTAGAGACGTATTCCAACGTCTTTAAGCCACATATATATGTCGTTATGCGCATAAACCCGCGGTCGAGGGATTCATACATGCATGAAATACAAGTGGTACTTAAGCGCACATCTGTTGGCCACCCTTGTAACCCCTGTTGGCACCCCTTCGAGTGGTAGCGCATCAGACAACACCTGTGTACGGATCGACCTAGATTACCTGAAGCCCTCTTTAGATAAACTGATCGACCGCCTGACTGCTATAGTGTCACCGCGAATAACACTCTGGAAGATACTCTCTAGTACCTGGGTAGTCGGGTAGTACGGCTAAGGGTACAGTCTATCCTCCTTAGTTAGTTCCCTGAGATATTGAGCCGAGTACTATTTTTGGACCCCACATGTATATCAGAGAGCTATAGCATAGGGCAAACCCTTGTCTGTAGAACCCTTGAATACCTAACCCTTGGGGACAGAAACATAAACAAATTAAAACAGATAAGATCTATTGTCGCGCAACTATGTTCGGGTTGCCAAGTAAATACACATTTCTTCCTGGTTAATCATTTGGGAATTTGCTCTCTGTAGTATTCTTCAGATCAGAGTATAAATCCACAGGTGTAAAAAATAAAAAAAATAAAAAAATAAAAAAAATAAAAAAAAATTCTGGAAAATTTTCCACCATTATTTGAGACCTATTCCATTGGATTCATCTTTTCTCCCTTATCACATTCATCCATATCATTTTCCAGAAAATTTTTTGACCCTGCCCGCCCCTTTTCAGTTTCCCCATCCTCATGGCCCATACTCGTAGCCAAGACTTGGAAGCTCGCTTCAACACCTTGCAATCTGGTCTCATCGAGACCCAACAAGAAGTAAAAACACTCAGTGTCAATGTTGCCCCCATCAATACAACCATGCAGTCCTCAATGGAGGAAATCAAACAAGACCTCACCACCCAACTTGAATCTATCTTTTTGACTCTTTTCACCAAACTGCATATCCCTACAGATAATCCTTCCTCTTTCTCATCTCCACATACTGAAGGTGACCATTCCTCTCATTCCCATAACTTTCAGAACCTTCACTTTCAACGTGACCTACACCTTCTGCGGGTGGATGTGACCAAATTTGATGGCTCGGACGCCACCGGTTGGGTAACCCAAATGGAACATTGTTTCTCTTTATATGGCATTACATATGACTTGGCCAAACTCCAGTATGGTGTTCTCCATCTAGATCAAGAACGTTGGCAATGGTGGTAATGGAGAAAAACTTCTCATCAAGGGTATATTTCTTGGAAACACTTTGTGGCAGAGCTTTATGAGTGCTTTGACACTGACACCAACCATTTGGGTCATTTGACAAAGTTGAAACAATCAGGAATAGTGGAAGACTTATAGCTTCCTTTGAGTGCCTGGATTTTCGGACAAAGGGCGTGTCTGATGCCTTTTTCCGAGAATATTTTATCAGTGGCCTCAAGGATGAGATTTGAGCCCATGTCATCATGGCTCGGCCTCAGATTTGGGTGGAGGCTACTAAAAGAGATAAATAAGCACAACAGGTTGTATCTTCTCAAAACCGAAAACCCTCCTTTATCCCTCGCCCTAAACCATTAAATCCCACTACTCCCTCCGCTCCACTAAAGATCCAAAAATTGACCAGGGATGAAATGGATGAACACCAACTCAAAGGCCTTTGTTATAATTGTGATGACAAATATTTCCCGGGCCACAAATCTAAGGAACAAAAGTTGTTTATGGCCATCTCCGAGGATATTTCGAAAGAGGATATTAAAACTCCCCTTGTGTCTGAGTCACCTGAAACCCCTGGCATAATCCCTCCCTCATATCCTCCCGAAGTAGAACTGGTCATTCCCCTCAATGCCCTCACTAGCTTCTCCACTCCCCAAACCCTTAAGCTAATCGGTTACATCAAGCATCGAAAGGTCATCATTCTGGTTGATAGTGGAAGTAGCCATAATTTTATTCATCGCCGCATTGCCCAAGAAACTCATTGCTACATCCATGCTGTTAATAATTCCCAAATCATGATTGCCAATGGTGGATCCATGAAATGTGGAGGGTGTTGTGAAAATGTGCGTCCCCAAATTGGTGACGACCATCTGGAATCTCATATGTTTTCTATCGACATGGGCGGTTGTGACATTGTGTTGGGTGCAGACTGTCTAAGGACTTTGGGTCCCATTCTCATGGATTTTAAGGAATTAACCATGCAATTTGACCAGAAGGGCCACCAATATAAGTTCCAAGGAATCATTGTCAGTTCACCTGAGATCATTAGTTACCATCGCATGGAAAAGCTGCTCAAAAAGGGTCATTCTAGTGTTATTGCTCAACTCCATGCCATACAAGCAATAGAAACACCCTTGGTGCCGCAGGACCTCCAAGCCATCCTTTCTAAACATCAAGTGGTATTTTCCAACCCCCAGGGACTCCATCCTTCACGTGGTGTTCATGATCATTCCATTCCCCTTGTACCCATAATCCTTCCTCCCAATATATGTCTGGATCATCACCCCTTTTCCCAAAAAAATGAAATTGAGAAAATGGTCTAGGAACTCCTTAATGCAGGCGTTATCCACCCTAGTACGAGCCCCTACTCTTCTCATGTGGTCATGGTCCTTAAGAATGAAGGTTCTTAGAGAATGTGTCCCGACTTCTGTGCCCTCAACAAACTTACCATTAAAGACAAATTTCCCATTCCTGTCATTGATGACCTCCTAGATGAACTGAGAGGTGCCAAATTCTTTACTAAACTTGATCTTCATTCGGACTACCACCAGATACGTATGAAAGAGGAAGAAATTCCCAAGACTACCTTTAGAACTCATGAGGGCCACTATGAGTTTTTGGTCATGCCATTTGGCTTGTGTAATTCCCCCTCCACCTTCCAAAGCCTCATGAATCATGTCTTATGTCCTTTTCTCTGTCATTTTGTCTCAGTTTTCTTTGATGATATCCTCATCTATAGCAAGACCTGGAAAGAACATCTTGCTCATGTGGGTTGATTTCTCCTTCTACTCTCTCAACACTAACTTTTCCTAAAAGAGTCTAAATGTGCTTTTAGCACCTCAGAAGTAGAGTACTTGGGTCATTTGGTTGGAAAAGACGGCATCATGGTGGATCCAAAAAAGATTGAAGCTATGCAAGAGTGGCCTCACCCAAAGAATCTCAAAATCTTGCGTGGATTTCTGGGCTTAACAAGTTATTATCACAAGTTTGTTAATAATTACGGAAATATTGCAACACCTCTGACTACTCTCCTAAAAAATAACTCTTTCACTCCGACTCCAGCTGTTGCTCAAGCTTTTCAAACCTTGAAGATGGCCATGTGCACCACTCCAGTTCTGGACCTTCCTAACTTCACAAAGACCTTTGTCTTGGAATTCTTTTCTTCAGGGAAAGGAAGTGGTGCTTTCCTTATGCAAGAGGGTCAACCTTTGGCCTTTACCAGCAAGCAACTATCTGAAAGAAATCTGGGCAAATCTATCTATGAAAAGGAAGTCTCAAGTATTTTTTGGAACAATGCATTTCCTCCCCGGAGCAACAAAAATGGGTAACCAAGCTATTTGGCTATGATTATAAGATCATTTACAAGAAAGGCAAAGAAAATGTGGTTGCGGATGCACTTTCCCGCAAATATGAAGATGAAGGATCCCTTTTTTCTCTTTCCTTCATTGTACCAGATTGACTCCAAGTTGTTCGTCTGGAACGGCTACAACATCCCAAAAGTTCGCAGCTGATCCAACAATTGCAGTCCAGTGTTCCAGCTCCCCCAGGGTACTCTTGGCTCCATGATGAAATTCTATACAAAGGCCATTTGTATTTAAGTAAATAATCAAAGCTTAAATCCACGGTACTTTATGAGCTTCATGCTACACCGACATCGGGGCACTCAAGGTTCACAAAAACCTATGACAGGGTCAAACGTTCTTTTTTCTAGGATGCTATGAAACAGGACATTTGTGCTTTTGTTGCTGAATGCGATGTGTGTTAATGCAACAAGGGAGAAACATTCAAATCTTCGGGCACACTACAACCGCTCTTGATTCCACCTGCTATTTGGATGGACATCTCTATGGATTTTATTACAGGCTTTCCCAAATCGAGAAATAAATCTGTCATCATGGTCATTGTTGATTGCCTTTCCAAGTATGCTCATTTCTGCGCTCTTCAACACCCGTTTACAACATCCATGGTGGCTCAATTTTTCATGGATCGGGTCTTCAAGCTTCATGGCATGCCACACTCTATTGTTTCTAATCACGACCCAACTTTCACAAGCAATTTTTGGCAAGAACTGTTCAAGCTACAAAGCACCCAATTGCATCTCAGTACATCTTATCATCCCCAGACTGATGGTCAAACAAAAGTTGTCAACAAGTGTTTGGAAACGTATTTGAGGTGTTTTTCCTTGGAAAAGCAAAATTAGTGGGCTCAATGGTTACCCCTAGATGAATGGTGGTACAACACTTCATACCATACAACTATATGCATGACTCCTTTTGAAGCGGTATATGGACAGAAGCCACCTTCAATTATCTCATACTTACCTGGTGTCTCGAAGGTCCAGGCGATTGACCAAACACTTACAGTTCGAGAGGCTATTCTCCGTACCCTCAAAGCAAATTTGGTCATGGAACATAATCGCATGAAGCAATAAGAAGATCAAGGTCGCTCTAAATGTCAATTTGAAGAAGGGGATCAGGTGTTTCTTTGCCTGCAACCTTACAAGCAAAATTCCCTCAAGGTCGAGCATTGTTAGAAGCTAGCGCCCAAATTTTATGGTCCTTATACAATTCTCAAGCGTGTGGGACAGGTGGCCTATCAGTTATATTTTCCTAGTCATTCGAAGGTACACCCTGTTTTTCATGTTTCCTGCTTAAAGAAGGTGATCGAAACTAAGTGCCAAATTCAAACCAACCTTCCTGAGTTATCCGAAGAAGGATCCATTTGGCTACAACCACAAGCAGTTTTGGACCAGCGTGAGCATCACCTACGTCAGAGACCCATCAAGGAAGTACTAATCCAGTGGAAAGATACAACCACAACAAATGCCACTTGGGAACTAGCTACCATTCTACAACAATTTCCACATCTCAAGACTTGAGGACAAGGCTATTTTTAAGGGGGAGGACATGTTAGGGTCCTAACCCGCACATAGGTAGAACAATATATTCAGATGTAATAAAGGTCAATATTAATGAGGCCTTGCAATAAAATAGAATAGGTCGGATGTAAGAAGACCTAATAGATGCTTCCTCTTCTAGAAGGATCTTCCTCTAGATGCTTCTTTTGATAGACATATTTAGTATAAATAGGAGTTGAGGGTATGAGAACCCTAGTTGGATATTATTGTAATAGAGCTCTGCTCAACTGGAGGTTTCCCCCTTGAAGAGGCCCATGAACATTGCTTTCTGAATCAAAGTGTTATTTCTGTCGTTATTCTTATA
This sequence comes from Picea engelmannii, assembly GCA_009831015.1. Classification (NCBI taxonomy): domain Eukaryota; kingdom Viridiplantae; phylum Streptophyta; class Pinopsida; order Pinales; family Pinaceae; genus Picea; species Picea engelmannii. The sequence goes on along the minus strand of ML778123.1, from coordinate 2,063,853 downwards.
TCATTTTAGTGCTATTGTGGTGATTGTTTTGGTTATATTGTTGTTATTCTGCCATTTCTAGCATTTTATTTATGTTCTGCATACTTTTTATATCTGGTATATTACAAAAAGTTGCCATATTTTCTTTGTTGTATTGTTCTAGGAAGGTACACTCCATTTTTACTATTGCTTCATCCCTTAAAGACCTAAAGAACCTTTTGACTTGAGTGACCAGTGAGAGGGGGATTTTCTTGCATCCTTGCCTTAGTTTTATTATCCCTTTAGGTCACTGGGTATGTCTCTCTTGGGGTAATCTTGATATACTCCTAAAAATAAAGGGGTTTCCTATTAACGTGGTAGTGATAGGTCACCCCCTGTTATGCCAATCTTGCATTTACTTGCCTTGGGCTTTGGGAAAGTATAGATTGTGTGATAACACTGCCCAGAACAAGCAAGCAACATGATTCTATCATGGTAGTGGTGGATAATCTTACCAAAAATGCCCATTTTATTCTAGTGAAGCTCACTCACAAGGAAACTAACGTCGTTGATATTTATATAAGGGGAATTTATCAGTTGCATGGTTTACCCAAGACAATTGTGTCTGACAAAGATCCAAAATTCACATCAAATTTCTGGAAAGGATTAGTTAAAGTATTTGGAACAAATTTGAATTTTACAATAGCTTATCATCCAAAATTTGATGGGAAAACAAAGAGGGTGAATCAAGTTATTGAGGATATGTTGAGGATGTATGTGATGGATAAACCATCAAAATGGGAAGACTATCTACACTTGGTCGAGTTTGCTTACAACAATGGGTACCAAGCATCTCTAAAGATGAGCCAATTTGAGGCACTTTATGGAAGAAAGTGCAACACACCTATAAGCTGGGAAAACCCAACAGATAGAGCAGTGGTTGGGCCATATTTTCTTAGGAAAATGGAAGAGAAGATGTCAAAAATAAAGCATAATTTAAAGGTTGCTCAAGACAAACATAAAATCTATGCTGATAAGAGTAGAACTCATTGGGAATTTAAAGTGGGTGATCATGTATTCTTGAAAGTAAAGGCCAACATAAGTTCCCTGAAGTTGGGAAATTGTTCAAAGTTGGCAGCTCGATTTTGTGCGTTGTTTGAAATCCTAGAGAGGATTGGGTCTGTAGCTTATATGCTTGAATTACCCGCATCAATGTATATTCATAATGTATTCCATGTGTCATTTCTCAAAAAGTGTGTACTTGATGTTAATCATGTTATTGATTGGAATGTGATTCAGGTGGAGCAAGAAGGCGCTTTTCAAGTGCATTCAGTGTGCACACTGGACTGAAAGATCAAGTAGCTCCGAAATTGAACCATAGAGATAGTAAAGGTCCAATGGACCTAGTACGGTCCTGAGGACACAACTTGGGAGCACAAACACGATATGCGGGAAAAATACCCACATCGTTTTGAAGGTTTTTGAAAATTTTGATGATAAATGTATATATGTATTGCACCAAGGACAGTGCAAAAATTGTTAAGGTTTAAGCTATTATTAGGTTTCTTTTCAATTTTCTAGATAACCATAGCATAGATAGGATCAATGAGAGAAACACAATCACAAGATACACAACATGTATCATGGGAAACCCTCATGGGGAAGAAAAACTAGCAAAAACTTCATTAATATAGATAGCCAATACAATGCCAAGACAATAAACCAAACACTAGAGAATATCCTCTACTAAGCAATGTGCCTCTCTCTCTTCCTTATTCTGGCAACTAGTAACTACTACTTCCTTCAATACTTGTGCACTAGATGAGTGAGTTGAGTGAGTGAACAAATGAGGCACTGACTTCCTTTATTTATACAAACTAGCATGTGTTGAAAAGGTGTCTCTTCTCTGGGCAGGGCTGACTTGTCTTCTTAGTGTTTAAAAACACTTTTAATTATCCCGTGGGTCGACTTCTCATTTTTCATAATACAATTAGGGTTTGACCAGTCCGCAAATGGGGATTTGGTCAATTACAATGCCGGACATGATCAATCCACAAAAGGGGATTGATCTAATGAATAATAAATGAATAATAAATAGAATACTCTTTGCAGTTACAATATTTCAACACTCCCCCTCAACAAAAAAGGTATTCTACAACATCATCAAGAGAGAGAGAGAGGGCAACAACATCAAAGACATTTGGAACACTGACTCACATATGTATAAATCATCGTAAGTTTTTCTCATCATCAATATCATCATTCACAACAGGGAGTTAGAATGACATCATCATCATATGCGTCAACATGGATTAGTATAACACTAATACATCATCATCAATAAAAACACAAGGTTGATACAACATCAACAACAACAATATCATAACACAAAGGCTGGAGCATAATCAACAACAACAACATCACAACATCACAACACAAAGGCTGGAGCATCATCAACATCAACACTAGGCTGGAAATCTTCAACACGAAGCTGACATCTCAACAAAATCAACACGAAGGCTGGAAATCTTCAGAATGAAGATGGCATCTCAACAACATCAACACGAAGCTGGACATATTCAGCACTAGGTTGGCATCACAACACGAGGCTGGCATCACAACAACATCAACACGAAGCTAGAAATATTTAGCACTAGGCTGGCATCACAACAACATCAACACGAAGCTGGAAATCTTCATCACTAGATTGGCATCACAACACGAGGATGGCATCACAACAACATCAACACGAAGCTGGAAATATTCAACACTAGGCTGGCATCACAACATGAGACTAACATCACAACACTACTCCCCCTTTCGAGGGAGTTGCTTTTGTACTACACCAATATTATCTCGAAAGTGCTCAAACTTTACACGAGATAGAGGCTTGGTCAACACATCAACAACCTGTTCATCCGTGCTAACATATTGAAGCTTTATGGCTCCTCTCTGCACCATGTCACGGATGTAATGATATCGAATCTCTATGTGTTTTGACTTGTCATGGAACACATGGTTCTCTATCATATTTATGAAACTCTGGTTATCACATAGGATCACGGTTGCTTTCATCTCCATATCGAACATACCTGTCAACAAATTCCGAAGCCATATGGATTCACAACCGGTGGAACATGAAGCAATGTATTATGCTTATGCCATATTGAGAGCAATGCTTGATTGCTTCCTACTCTGCCGTGAGATCATGGCTGACCCTAGACTGAAACAAAATCCTGAATTTCTCTTTCTATCAAAGACACTTCCAGCCCAATCTGAATCAGTATAACCACTTAGTTTGAAGTCATGATCTCCATTATAACTAAGACCACAATCTAATGTACCCTTAAGGTACCTCATCACATGTTTTGCAACAACTAGGTGAACACGTCTGGGATCTACTAGAAACTCACTCAAGGTGTTCATAGAAAAACATATATTTGGCCCAGTGTTCGTCAAATACATCAATGACCCAATGATCTGTTTGTACAATATAACATCAATCAATTATGACGAAGTGTCAACCAAGAGCTTCAAATTTGTTTCCATGGGTGTATTCATGGATTTGCACTCCAACATATCAAATCTCTTCAGTATTTCAACTGCATACTTCCCTTGGTTGAGGAATATCTTCTCTGGGCTCTGCCAAACCTCAAGACCTAAGAAATAGTGCATTAGGCCAAGGTCTTTCATATCAAATTCTGTTGTGAGGTTCTTCTTACAATCAGTGATGATCGTTTCTTCTCCAGTTAAGAATAAGTCATGCACATACAAAAACAATATAACAAACTCATCATTAATAACCTTGAAGTAAAGGTTAGAGTCATCTTTACTCTTGGTAAAGCCCATGCTCGTCAGGAAACTGTCAATTCTTCCATACCAAGCTCTAGGAAATTTTTTGGCCCTTGACCAAGTTTTGAGGATCCTTGGTCATGCTTGACCTATTTTTGGGACTTCGACAGACTGTCGAAGGCAGAGCACAAGACGAAGCAGAGATCGTGGGATCTCGACCTCTTTTTAGGGATTTTTGGGTTTTGGGCTTATGTAACGGGTATGGGAATGTCAACCCATGGGTTTACCCATGCTTAGGCCTATTTTTTAATGTATAAATAAGTAGCTACGTGAAGTAAGTAGAGAGCTACAAGTTCGATCTGTGTGATCGAAAGTGCTAAGTGTTGAGTATAGATTTCTTTTGTGCATACTATGTGAGACTTGCAGAGCTAAGTGCAAGTTATTGTAAGAGACTGTGGAAGGTTGTGTGCTTAGATATACTCACGGGAAGAGGATCTAGCGATCTGCATAGATCCCCTTTCCTCTGCGGAATAGGGTTTTTGAGGCTCTATGCATGTAACTGATTGAAGAAGCTAATAAAGAAGACAAAGAGTTGGTGGGCGTAACCCCAGGGTGGGGGTGAACCACATATATGTTGTGTTTCTCTGCTTTGTGCGATGTGTTGATGTGTCCATATGTTAACTTGATTAGTGCTTCAATATAGATGAATGGTAGATATATATGTTAATGTTATGTGCTTAAAGTATGGATCTGACCTATGTGGATGTGCTTAGTGCTTGAATATAGTAGATCTAGTTGATTACTGCAGTTCTCTGTAATTAGGATTTAACTGCATTGTAACTAAGACTGGATATAGATGAATTTTAACTGCTAAGTGATCTTTTAAGTGTTAGAATCACATATCTATGTCCTAGCTAAGGTTGCAGACATCTGAGTCCTGCAACCACCCTTGCCTCTACCTTGGGTGAGACTTCATCTGCTTCATAGGTGTTGTTGAAAGGGCCAGTAGTTAGGGTTTTGTTGGTGCGCTATTGTAGCGTTGAACCCTGAGTTTTCCCTTGTGCCAACAAATGGTCCCTTTGTTGGGACCTGAAACTGTGATTGTTGGGAACTAAGGAAGAAGAAGCTTTATGTGAAGATCTGAAAAGATCTGTGCATAGAACTGGTGCCCTAATACATATCACTACTTGATGTGTGGAGCTATGTGCCAAGAGGAAGGGTCAGATATGAATAAAAGGGGTCGGATCTGAAGAAAAGATGTCAGATCTGAAGCAAAGAGGTAAGATCTGGGAGCTTTGTGCCCTGATAAAGGTGAAAGTGAGACTAAAGAGGTAAGATCTGTAAGATTTGTGCTCTGTAGAAGTAAGATAAGTGGAATTTTTTGTTTCTAGAATATGAATCTAGGTATGGTTGATAGATTATGTCCTAGCTTGAAAACTAGGGCATTGATAGATGAAAGAAGATTTGATATAATTAGATATGATAAGAATAGTGAAAGATATGTTATACCTATGCATAGAGAGAATGTTTGGACTAACATATGGATGCAAGACCCTAAAAAGAATTTGTTGCAGGTTAGCTACCATGATCCTAGCGCGCAGTACAGGAGAGGCTGGGGATCATTTAAGAGAAAGAGAGGATTAACCCTTTGTTACAGTTGCGGAAAACCAAGACATATTGCTAAGGAATGCCCTGGAAGAAGACCTAGTTGCCTATGTTGCAAAGCTATGGAACATGAAGTTTTAGATTTCCCTAGAATGATTGCTAAGCTTGAAAAAATGAATATGAGACAAGAAGACCATGAGGAAGATTAGGAAACTAAGACCATGGTAGAACCTCAGAAAGAATCAGAGAAAGTATTGCTACAGATGAAAGAAACCCTGAATGATCACCGACATATTAATTTATCAGAGATCTTCAAAGAAAAAGAGTGCATAGAAGCAAGAATAGGAGACTTCGACATTGACTGTGTTCTATATGAAGAAACACAGGTAAATATTATAACAGAACGAATTTGGGAAACTCTAGGTAAGCCTGCTATGATTCCTTCTTTGGGAGGAATAAGGTTATTCAAGGGAAAGCTGATAAACCTATGTGGAAAGATCACCTAGATATCTATGAATGACAATGGAACTTCGACAGAGGAAGAAATTGAAATTGTTACATTTATTGAGAACAATGCCCCATTTATTAAGTATGTTATTAAGAAGAATAAGTCTTAGAGAAGAATAAGCAAGAGTTAAAATATTTCATGACTAGGAGGATCACACACTTGATTGAAGAACAGGAGAACCAAGCGTAGCTATTTAAAACCAGAGACTTGGATGTCAAAGTAGGAATAACACTAGAAGACCTACAGAAGACTTAAGTACCTATTCCAAATATAGATGAAGTATTACCCCTGATTTCTAGGAAAGAATCTCAACAACACGAAGTTGCTATGCCAAAAGAAGATAAGAATCAGAATGGAAAAAGGAATATTTACATGAAGTTCATTGGAAATAAGGCTAGAAAACTAAGTACGAAGAGAGATAAGATTGAAAAGTTATAGAAAGTTCCAGAGGGAACTTCGCAGAAGGAAAATTTGCAAAATTGGAACTTCACCGAGATATCAGAATTGCGTCACATGGAACTTTGCCATGGTGAAGAAATATAGCCGTTGGGATCAGTATAACCATTAGACCGATGACCCAAACGGGTAGAAAGACATTTTTGGCCAGGAATCTCGCCATCAGACCATTAGGACTGCGCCGTAATAGAAAAAACTAAGTTAATGAAGGCTTCTTACCCATTGCAAGAGATCCGTTGCCAAGTATCTATTTATCTCGTCACGCCATGCAACGAGAACACTTTTGCTAACCGTGAATCTGAGCCCTTAAATTAGTTGATTTCACACAGTGATCATCGCGATATTTCCATCTATTCTATTTCATTGAGAAATTACTCTTCAAACTCGAGATAGTCAACCACGAGCATGTATGTCGGACGAGTTCAGCGTTGTAGAGAAAATTGTCGAAGAAGTTCTCATCGACCTCATGACTGAAAGAGTAATGTCGATGTCTACAGGTATACAAGCATCATCGACGAGAGGAGTGAAATCCTCTCTGTCGACTGCTCATGGATATGGGCCATCCCGACCAACAAAAAATAAGAGAACCAAGCACAGAGATGACAGAGACGACGACAGAGTACACCATGGTTACTGCGTACCTCCCGAAGGGGATACGCGCAGTGAGAGCACAACAGGACAAGATAACAACGTTGAAGTTCAGTGACTTCAACCTCGTAGGTCGCAAGAACTATAGTATTCTCACCCTGTATAAATACCTGACCAGGATGAAGGGGAAGAACTCGAAGATAATCCCCCAGCCATGGATGATGAACCTCGCACAGTCCACCTTGTTAAATGTAATGAAAATCCCACACTTCAGAAGGCACTAGGAAGTTAACTCCTGTGTCAAGCTACTCCTTTCATGTTACCATGGTGGCTACTTGTTGCTAGACTGTCGTATCACAATCGATCTGATGCTAATCCATAGGATCATAGGATTGAGTATGAAAGGAATTGATCCACGAGACTTCTATCCAGAAAAATCCATAGATCACGCACTAGCATAGAAGATCAAGGATACATACGACGATGTTGAAAATGGGATGCTAGGCTACAAGGTAGCTTCCATCCAGAATGTCGTAGTGTGCCTATCATGCAAACTAATAGATGGAAAGCTAGTAAGGAAGAACCGACCCACACAGGTCACAGGATTTTTCGTTTACCTCGCGAGAAAGTGTGTGGAAGGTCTACAGATGAACTTGGCAAAGTACCTAGTTAATCAACTTGAACTAGACTATTGCAAAGCACAGGATCAGGGCTACGAGTTTCATGCTAGATGGCTCCTGATCCTCATCACCTTTGTTGCCTGGGAGATGCCGGAAGGTGCGACCCTTCCAGATATTGAACCGTTCCAGCCGCTTGCTGCGAAGTTCACCACACTTGGGTACTTGAGTGATATGAACAAACAGTGGTTGCCGAACGTTTTTCATACATATTACCTCCAACTGAAGAGAGCCATCGAAGCTGAACCTCACATGACCCCGGACACCCTATAGAGGTTCCAACCCTTGATGAAGTTCCATGCAGATCAACACTTCAACCTCATTACAACGCAAACAGATGAACATAAGGATCAACTTCATTCATACTACAAGTTCATGGAAGTGGACCTTGAGGAGATCACTAAGGACTGGTAGACAAACCTCCTTATTCTTGCAAACCCTGCAGAGATGTCTGACCCTGACAACCCAGAAACCATGCAAAAAGAACATGATACACCCGGACCCAGCAGAAGGAAGAAGAACGGAGAGGTCCAAGACTTAAGAAGTGCCCCAGGAAAGACTACTTCAGTATCACCTAACCGAGGGGGTGATGACGAAGTGGAAGAAATAAATGACAAGGAAGATGAGAAAAATCAAGGTGAAGTAACACCGCCTAGAGATGAGGCTGATCCCTTGAAGAAAACAAAGGTTTCTCCCAAGAAACCCTCTTCGCAGAAGAAATCCAGAGCCACCTTGACCAAGATGTAGACTGTACTCACTACCAATGATTTTGACTTCATCATAACATCTCTAAAGGATGCCTCGTAGGAAATTGTGGAAAAACAAGAAGCAAAGTAGGAGGAAATGTACTATAGAATTGAGGTCGAACTCCGAGGGGTACAACAAGCCCTTCAGTTCAATCTTGTAGTATCCACTGTGCCCCTGCCATCGAGAGAACTAGAGTTGGGAGATGAGCCAGCCCAACTCCACCGACTAGAAGATGCAACCGAAGATCGCCTTCGACAAGCACAAGAAGAAACAAAACAAGCCACCCAGGCCTTGAAGCAAGTGCAAGGAGTACTTGTAGAACAATGCTGAGTTGAGGAGCAGGAGAAGGTTTCTCTCCAGAAAAAATTTGAAGAGGAGAAAACACAGATTCAAAAAGAAAAGGAACAATTTTTCGCAGAGAAAATCGAAGTGAAAGAAGCGGTCAACAGAGCACTCCGCTCTGTGACAGGTTTAGAGCCACAAGAATATTACTGAGTCACGCATCAAGTAGAGAAGCTCACAGAAGCTATCCAACATCTACAACAACGAATAACAGACTTAGATCTCCGCACCGTGCCCAACACCCCGCAGGATGTGAAGGATCAAAGAGAAGCAACTGAATGAAGCGCAGTTGAGAGAATAAGGGCCCTTTCCATGGAATGTAAGAAACTTAGTGATCACAGTGGCCAGACCTATGAGAAACTCACTGGGAATCCAGAACTGAAGGCACTGGAGTCGCAGCTCCAAGAAGTGAAGTATCAAGAGGAAACCATATAGGCACAGTTGAAGCCCCTGCCAGTTGTGGCAAGAATGAAGCGATCCCAAGAACATCGCACTGCCTAGCAGTAGATCCATACCATTTAGAGCAGAGTTATGGAAGTGACTAAGAGACTCCAACCTATACAGGATGAGGCTTACCAGTTGTTCACAGAGATTGAAGGTTGAGGAGCAGAACTCGAGAAAGTTTCCACTGCAGCTGAACAACACCTAGAGGGACCTGTCAATGAAGCAGTCATCCAAGAGTTCATTGAACAGGTTGTTGTGGCACAACAACAAGTCGAAGAAGCTCGAGCTAAGCTTGAGGATTTTGAAGCAGGACTAGTCAGATCAGAGTGACTCAGGACGAATCATAGGTGAGTGTTGGGGACCTGTTGGCCCTAAACCAAGTTTTGAGGATCCTTGGTCATGTTTGACCTATTTTTGGGACTTTGACAGGTTGTCGAAGGTGGAGCGCAAGATGAAGTGGAGATTGTGGGATCTCGGCCCCTTTTTAGGGATTTTTGGGTTTTGGGCTTATGTAACGAGTATGGGAATGTCGGCTCATGGGTTTACCCATGCTTAGGCCTATTTTGTAATGTATAAATAAGTAGCTAGGTGAAGTAAGTAGAGAGCTACAAGTTCAATCTATGTGATCGAAAGTGCTAAGTGCTGAGTAGAGATTGCTTTTGTGCATTCTATGTGAGACTTGTAGAGCTAAGTGAATGTCATTGTAAGAGACTGTGGAAGGATGTGTGCTTAGATCTACTCGGGGGAGGAGGATCTAGCGAGCTGCGCAGATCCCCTGTCCTCTGCGGAGTAGGGTTTTTGAGGCTCTATGCATGCAATTGATTGGAGAAGATAATAAAGAAGACAAAGAGTTGTTGGATGTAGCCCCAGGGTGGGGGTGAACCACGTATATGTTGTGTTGCTCTGCTTTGTGCGATGTGTTGATGTGTTTATATGTTAACTTGCGTAGTGCTTCAATATAGATGAATGGTATATATATATATATGTTAATGCTATGTTCTTAATAGTATGGATCTAACCTATGTGGATGTGCTTGGTGCTTGAATATAGTAGATCTGGTTGATTACTGCAATGCTCTATAATTAGGGTTTAACTGCACTGTAACTAAGACTGGATATAGATGAATGTTAACTGCTAAGTTCTCTGTTAAGTGTTAGAATCACAGATCTGTGTCCCGGCTAAGGTTGCAGACATCTGAGTCCTGCAACCACCCTTGCCTCTACCTCGGGTGAGACTTCATCTGCTTCGCAGGTGTTGCCGAAAGGGTCGGTAGTTAGGGTTTTGTTAGTGCATTGTCGTAGCATTGAACCCTGGGTCTTCCCCTGTGCCAACAATCTTGCTTCAATCCATACAAAGCCTTCTTCAACTTGCAGACATGAGTCTTCTTATATTCAACTTCAAACCCTTGAGGTTTTTCTATATACACTTCTTCTTCAATGACACCAGTCAAGAAAGATGTTTTCACGTCCATCTGGTGTAACTTCTACTGCATCTTAGCTGCAAGGGCTTTGATGGTTCTTATTGAAGTGTATCTATCTACAAGAGAAAATGTCTCTTCATAATCAATACCTTCCTTTTGAGAAAATCCATGAGCAACAAACATTGCTTATATTTCTCAATACTTCCATCAACAACATGTTTTATTTTGAAAAGCAATTTGGAAGATAGCACATTCTTTCTCTTCGGTCTGGGAACTATTTCCCATACATCATTCTTTATGATAGATTGGTATTATTCTTTCATGGAATCTTCAAATCAAGTAGGCTCCTTCTCTAAGAGATCATACATCAAATCCATATAACTGGAGAATGGATTGGGTTTTTTCACTTGTCTCATGGTTCCTTCGAGGGCACCATATTTCTCTCCATCTTGAATAAGTTCCCTTGCCCAGGCCGAATTTCTCTTGTGAGAGATCGTCATCTGGGGAGGTTCTTGAGATTTTATTATGTCATGATATTATATAATATCCTCATCGGGGGAAGTTATGACTTCCCTCACTAGTTCTGCAACTCTAGGAGCCACAGGTTCTTCTTCATATACTTCTTCAAGATGGCATCTTCCTGATTTCTTGAGTGTTTCATATTCATCAAAGGTTACATCCCTGTTGATCTCAATATGATGGTAACTTGGTATATAAATTATGAAGGCCCTGGAGACCTCATAGTATCCAACAAATATTCCCTTCTTTCCTGAAGGATCCATCTTGGTTCTCTTCTCTTTTGGAATGTGTGCAAATACTGGGCAGTCAAATATTTTGAGATAGCTTACTTATGGCTTCTTTCTGGAGAAAATCTCTTCAGGGGTCTTGAACCCAAGTGCACTATGGGACAATCTGTTTTGTACATATATTGTTTTTTTTGTTGCTTCTGCCCATAATTGCATTGGAATATCTTGATCATGGATCACGGTCTTCACAACTTCCATTAAAGTTTCATTCTTTTTTTCTGCCACACCATTTTGTTGAGGATTGTAGGGAGTGGTGAGCTCCCTCTTGATCCCGACATCTTTGCAAAAGTTTGCAAACTCTTTTGAGGTGTATTCTCCTCCATTATCTGACCTGAGTATCTTGATCTTTCTTTCATAAAGATTCTCTATCAAGGCTTTGAATTCCTTGAATTTATTGGACACTTCATATTTTGATTTCAAAAAGTAAACCCAGGTTTTATGAGAATAGTAATCAATAAAAGATACATAGTATACATACCCACTGATGGAGGTTGATGGCATTGGGCCACAAACATATGAGTGAATGAGCTCTAGGACTCCTTCTGCTTTACTGTCTCTCTTCGGGAAAAGGGTTCTTGATGTTCTTTCCTTGTGCACATCCATTGCACACACCTTCATGGTCAACCTTGAATTCTGGTAGACCTATGATTGCCTTGCTTACATATGGTAATGCCTTGTAGTTGATGTGGGCTAATCTTCTATGCCAAAGTTCACATGGATTGTCAATGGAATGGGTCATGGTTGCTTCTGAGTGACCCTTTAGCTTATACAAGCCACCTTCTTCTTTTCCAATAACAATTGCTTCTTCCATGGTTCTTCCTTTGGACCACATAAGAACTTCTCCATCTATGAAGGCAACTATGAAGCCTTTCTTCTATAAAGATGAGATAGAAAGTAAGTTCTTTGTCAAACCTAATACATATAGTACATCCTTCAACTTCATTGGGGTCCCTGAATCAAGTTTGTAATTTGATTCTCCTATTCCTTTGATAGGGTATTGATAATCATCTCCAAGTGTAACTTTCTAGGGAAAATTATTTTTTGAAAGGCAAGAGAGAATGTCTCTTTGACTTGTTCTTGGAAGCACCAATGTCTATGAGCCAAATGTCCTCACCAGGTGACACCAATCCTGAGAGGGTAGAGATTAAGACATAGTCTTCAATCTATTCTTTTGTCATCTTCGTGGGTAGCTCTTCATATTCAACTGCATGGGCATGTTGCCTCTTGTTTCTCTTCTTGTATTATTCTCATCTTGCTGGACAATTCTTAGCAATATGTCCCATCTTGTCAAAATGGTAACATTGATAGGATGAGGAATATTTTTCTCTTCTTTGACCTTTCTGAAACTTCTGGAATCTTCTTGGAGGGTGAGATTCTTTATGTATGAATTTTTTGGGGGGTTGAGACTCCCTATGAGTTTCTTTCTGGAAGTAAGACCTCTTTCTTCCTCCTTTAGTATGAGTATATAGGGCTTGATCTTCATCTCTTGATAGTAATGCTTCTCGGTTAGCTACTCTTGCTTCTTCTTGAACACATTCTTCCCAAAGACTGTCAAAGTGTAGTTTATCCTTTCTGGCACAAATGGTTTGGATGAATGCATCCCAAGTTCTCGTGAGACCATTAAGGGTTGTCATTATAATTTCATATTCATCTATAGTATCTTCAATTGCTTCTAGGTGTTCTTTGAATTGTGATATTCTAGAGAAATATTCCTGAATTGTTTCTCCTTTATGCATCCTTGTACTTTTAAGTTGAGTTCTTAGATTCATCTTTCGATTGATGTTCCTTCCTTCATATAATCTGGCTAGGGAATCAAACATTTCTTATAGATTCTTATTTGAATCCACTTGAGGAATCAAGTGATCTTTAATAGAATCCACAATGATTCTTTTGGCCCTAACTGTGTCCTTTTGGTGTTTTTCTTTAGCTAGAGCATCAACAGGTTCTGGTACATCTTCTTTAATGAATCTTGCTAGGTCATTCTCTTCAAGAATGAGTGCAATCCTATACTTCCAGGGACAGAAGTTTTCCACACCTTCTAGCTTGTCAGCAAGCTTAGTGCTTGCAGACATTTTGACCTGGAGCTAGGAAAATGACCAAAAATTGAAAATGCTCAGAATTGAATTTTGAACTTATCGGGAGGTGTGCTTGGCTGAGGCGAGTAGCCTGGTGCAATTAGATTCAGAAAATCCAAATTCCCCCCCTTCAAACTTGACCAACGTATTTATGGACTGGTACTTCTGGTTTTCTGGTACTTCTGGTATCGATGAAAAGTAGGGTTTCACTTTTCGGGAGTTCTATCCACTGAAAAGGTGTGCTGAAGGTGCCAAAGAGTTCCTTGGGATAGGGTGCACTTTTCTAGATGACTTTTGGGATGAAATTCCTCTTCAATAAAAATCCCTAATTTTATTGTACGACAACAATGACATTTTTCTTTATCCAGTGAAAGATACTCTCTTCAGCTTAGCTCTGATACCATGTTAAGGTATAAGCTATCATTAGGTTTCTTTTCAATTTACTAGATAACCATAGCATAGATAGGATCACTGAGAGAAACACAATCACAAGATACACAACATTTATCCTAGGAAATCTGTTGGTTGTGGAGCCTTATTATCTTCCTGATTTAGAGGTCTTTTACTTTCAACCGTGTTTATACCCCATGAAGTATTTACACCCTAGAAGTATGTACACTCTTCCACGCGGGGGAGTGCAGAGGGGGTGTACCCCCTCTGTGGGGTCCAGGGGGACTATTCCCCCGGCTGGGGGCAAGCGGGGGTTCGGGGGCGAAGCCCCCGAAGCAAAAATTGCCTTGTAAAAGTATATTGTAATTTCATTATAAATCTGGACCGTTCATTATAAGGTCGCAGATCTAACGATAGAGATTATGTTAGGGTTTTTTTTCCCTAGAAGGCAACCCTCTTTTATGAGGGAAATGTATTGCGGCTATGTATGTTGGCGAGTATTGTATTCTAAGAGAGGAGATTGTGAGAGAAAGAAGAGGAAGTTACAACGGGTTTTGCTGTAGGTTGTATCCCTTCATTTTGCTAGATAATAATAAAGAAAGGACCTGGCAATTTCTCTGGTGGACGTAGCCCACACTGAGTGAACCACGTAAATCTGTGTCTTTCTTGTATTATGTATCTTCTGTGTTTTATTTCGGCATTTGTTTTATTTTATTGCTCCGCAGTCCTGTTTTTCTAACAAAACCCTCATGGGAAAGAAAACTCGGTAAAAACTTCCTTAATATAGATAGATAATACAATGCCAAGATAATAAAACAAACAATAGAGAATATCCTCTACTAAGCAATGTGCCCCTCTCTCTTCCTTCTTCTGGAAACTGGTAACTGCATCTTCCTTCAATACTTTCTCACTAGATGAGTGAGTTGAGTGAGTGAACAAATGAGGCGATGGCTTCCTTTATTTATACAAACTGGTAGGTGTTGAAAAAGTGTCTCTTCGTTGGGCAAGGCTGACTTGTCTTCTTAGTGGTTAAAACCACTTTTAATTATCCTGGGGACGACTTCTCAATTTTCATAATACAATTAGGGTTTGACCAATCCGCAAAAGGGGATTTGGTCAATTACAATGCTTGACATGATCAATCCACAAAAGGGGATTGATCTAATGAATAATAAATCAATAATAAATAGAACACTCTTTCCAGTTACAATATTTCAACAAAAATAAGGGGAGGAGATTGTAATACCCCAAGTCTGAGCCCCCAGTTGAATTGTAAATATGTTTTATAGGCTGGTGAACCAAGTGATTATAATCTAGGAAGCTTATGTGATGATTAGGCTGAAGAGCCTAGATGCTAAAGGCTAGTGAGTCTAATTTTGTATATGTAAACACTCATATCATTAATATAATACATCGCTATGTGTAGACCGGCCAAGATAAAGAGTATGGGGGACTAAACTCCACTAGGTAGGGAAAGGGAGGGGATAAGAGCCTAGAAAAGGGGCTAAGCTAAAGGGCTTAACTCTAAGGGAATATTATATTATTATTCTAAAATACTATGGCAAGGATAAATCTCATATGATCCTAAGTTCTTATGGGAAGTGGAATGATCCACAAGTGGAGAGGAACGAATTCTTGGAGGGCCTTGTGTCAATCAGGGTGCATGCAAATATATGTGGGGAAATTAGTTTGTTTTCCCATCTTTTCCCCATTCACGAGCACACTCTCTTAATGATTCACACACTCAACCATATTCTTCATCAGTCTACCTTTGCATGATTGGAACCCTCCATCCTGCACGCACTCCTAAAGATACCTTGTACTTTTCTCGTTACCAAAAGTAACCCATACCCGTCTTGAGAGGAGTATCACACTTGTACCTTGATGTTATGGGCAGCGCCTAAACCAAACCGGAAGGTTGTTGTTTTTTCCATCACCTGTTCCATACCTGAATTATTGTGATGCCTTAGCTGAATGCTACTGTTGTTTTCATAATTACCTGTAACTGGTTGACTTAGCTCTGGACTGAAGAAACGGGTTGTCAAGCCCGTGGGTTTGAAGAGGCGGGTTGTCATAATTGTGTATTGAAGAGGCGGATTGTCAATCCCGTGAGAAACTCTCTCTAGGTGAGAGAGTTTGTTGGGGAAGTGATTTTCCTGAGGGAGCCCAATTGCAGCTATAGTGCTCTGAGAATTCATGTCTTCCCTATTGCTGAAGCTCTGGAAGGGAAGTGGGGAAGTTGAATGACTATTGAGCAGAGAAGGGGAACACTTCCTGGGGTGGGACAGACATGTGGGGAATGAGAGGATTTAGGCTGTTAGTTTGAGTAGGATCTTGAAACCAGATCCTTCTTGTTGTCCGATTTGTCTCAACATAGCCTAAGAATCCCTTTACGCGGGTGGAGTTTAGTCCCAGATCGGGGGTGACCCACTGCTGAGAGTGATGAACATCGTGGTCTAAGGCTGGGAGGATCGTGGAATATTTGTACACAGTTGGTGGAATTATCTAAAAGATAAGTATCAATTGTGTGTCAATTTACATGCTGTGTATTTATACATATGTTATATTTATGGGTATTGCCTGTGTATGTTGTATGCATATGTTTATTGTTATTTTCCGCAAGAATTTGTATAATTTCAGAATGTGTTTGTCTGTTTAAAGTTATATATGTATACAGATGAAATTATTGTAATTTTTTAAGTGGCATGATCCAAGACACTAATCTAAGACTTGTTATTGAGTGATTGACCAAAACCACTATCAAAACCTATCCATTGAGCTCTTTACTAACCACTCCTAACATTAGAATAGCCTAATCTACTAACTTAGTTGTTGTTGTTACTAAAGCAAGCTACAACCATCTATTGCAACACTAAAAGCATCTAAAAGAGTTGAAAAAGTTGATTAATGCACTACCTTGCTTCTAACAAATGTTAGTATTTTGATGCTAATGAGTAATTATTCTTGGTCATTTTGAAACCATTTTAAGGCACTTATAGTGAAGTTATTGTCTTATAAATATTGTTGCTACAAATTTCTGTTTTCTTCACTATATGTCAGCCATTGCTTTTATTGATATAGTCAGTGGTTTTATGAAGTACTAACAACAAGTTGTACTTGCGAAAGATATATTTTCTTGTTGCTTTGTTCCAGGCAAGTACATTTTGATACTTCACTACTTCTTTGGTTAAAACCCCGAGACTTTCTGATCAGTGTGACTTGTAAAAGGGGACATTTTCATAGACATCTTAACCTTGCCCTCTCAAACCCCTAGGTCACTAGTGACGTCTCCCCTGGGCCATCAACCCTAAATAGAAAGAGGCATCCTATTGAGGTGACAATGATAGGATAACCTCCGTTACACCAATTTTCCTTTCCATTAACCTTTCCTTTGATTAAAGTACAAATTGTGCGATAACACTCTCCAATCCTATTCCAAGGCCCTAAGCTTAGCTACTGTTGGTTCACTATAAAAGAAAAGTGTCTAATCAATTTTAGATTACGTGTTCTTTTTAAGGTTGTTGATTAAGTCCAAGGCTAACAAAGGAAACTTTGTGATGTTTGGACTCTTGACCCAACCAAACAATGCAAGAATGATAATGCATTTTTTTCTTTTCAACGAAATCTAGTTATGGGAGGGGAAGAGATTTTCCTTTTCCTTTGCAAATTTAAAAATAACCTCACACACACTAAGCAACCAATAATCACTTCAGATCTAGAACCAAACAATGCTCCTAATGCATTTTTTCACTAATGCTTCAAAAGAAAATCTAGCATGCAACAAATCTGTTTTTGTCTTTTTGTGATTTTTTCCAATTGAAATGTTGACAATTCACGATCTATGCTAGAACACACAAAGAAAATGGAAACCAACAAGACACTGCAAACAAATGGGTTGTAGGAAATTGGAAATGAGGTTGGATCAACCCATTCCAATGTCACTAGAAAGATCTCACCCAACACTCACCAAGGAGGGTAGATCTAGTGATGAACAATGGTTATACAAGGACAAGTAAAACAACCAATGACAAACACTACTAGATATTTTCATATATGTTGGGTTCTCTGCCCAACCTTACTGAAATTATCAGACATAAAGAGATTTTATCTGAGAAATGAAAATAGACCACACACAAGCATTCAACAAACCAACTGATGGAAAAATATGTGACAAAAACTCAATCAAATAGAGACAAAACTAGACTAGAACATACCACTATAGAACACTATTGATTAGAGGAGAGATCTAACTTCACAATTCTGGGTTCTACACTAAAAATTTGTAGTTTTTACAGAGCCTTGCGAGACATGGACCTATCAACCGGTGAGGGGGCCTCGCGAGACACCTATGATGAAACACACAAGGGCCTACATAAAATTTGTTTTTTGAGAACAAATGATTTGTTCCAGATCTATATTAGATCTCTCATATTTGTTGGATCTAGGTTTTGGATCAATTAAAGGAAGAATCACAAGAAGACACAATCAAACGGAGGGAAGGATTGGCCAAGAGACTCAAACTAAAGAAGAATTATTCTCCAGTGGAGTTGTCAGTTTTGTTATGGGATTATTTCTCACATGGATCCTACTGAATGTGTTGGCGATGAAAGTCACTCCTGGATTGCTTGCAGGAGCAGAGCCCAACGCCCATCAGTTTTATGTCACGATAGATTTTAATGGGTGATCAAATGGGTAGAGACTCGGGGAGATATCACTCTAACTCGGGGACTGAGTCTGGTATGTAAGGAACAAAGGAGGTCTTGATCCAACTTCAGTCAGTGGGTTGATTTAAAGATGAGCAGGTTGAAGACTTGGTGAGAGAAGTGAACAAACTACCTCAGGTAGCAGACCTTTCAGTAGTTTGTAGAAGAAAAACTTTGAATGCAAGATCCTCTTGGTTCAGGGCTTCGAGAAACTGAAAGGGGGGGACTTGACTGGATCCTCCAATTCCAAGTCGTTCAACGCTAAGAAAATCACAGAGACTGATTAGAACAATGCAACTGTTACAATGATCCAACCTACATCATCCTATAGCAGTTACAACTCGACTGGATCCTCCAATTCCGAGCTGCTCTAACACAATATAAACAAAGACGTGAAAGAAACTGACATCCATAAGGCAAGAAGTCTCAAGAGTCCATGCATAACCAGAATAACAGTGCTTCATTAAAGTTTTACAACCGGGAGCCTTGCTCAACCATCGATGCTTACAAAAATGGAAAAAACGCCTACATATACTCAAAAACAACAACATCAGCAAAAACGAGACGCTGTAATAAAGAATTGTGTCTGCATGGCTTTTGACAGCCTGCCTATGCAGACTCTGGACGATCGTGCACCTATGACAGACGCCATCAGATTTCAGATTGTCCTTCTATAGGTGAGTCAACGTCAATTAATCCTTTGCCGGACCTTCCTCTTTATGGCGGAGATGACGCTCAACCACCAGCAACAACCGCCATAACTGCATTCTTGGGACTAGGGATGTCCTCGGTCAACTCTGCCTTCTGGGACGTGGAGGTCTCCTAATGGTGCCACCTGGATCAGTCGAACGGTCCTTCTTTGGACGCTACTTCGCTGGACTACTGTGAGGGATCCCTATGGCGGATGTGGACGAGGGTGTGACGAGGGTTAAAGGCGTGAACACTGTGGAGGTGATGAAGAATAAATGGGAGCTGTGACATCAACGGAGGAATGCCACGCGGTCTGAATAAGACAGAGGAGGAAGGAGCATGGAGTGCGGGAGTACAAGAGGAGGTGACTGTGAATGAGAGGGACACATGGCAGGAGACGAGAGGATGACGAGCTGAGGAGGTGCCATGTGGATGGAGAGAGGGAAGTTAGATAGATGACAAGGGAAAAGGGAGGTGGTAAGTGGAAAACAGGTGGTAACGGGGAGGATGATACCAAAGGTGACACATCAGGCAAGGGGCCCCACAATAATAACACATCAATTCCGGACCCCCCCCGATTAAAGGCATAAAGGCAAGGGGGGTCCGGAATGAAGCCTCAGCCGTTGATTTAGGCGCCCCGATCCTGGCCGTTAGAGAGCTGCGCGCTCAATTCCGGACCCCCCCCTCCGCTTAAAGGTAGAATGGTGGGGGGCCTCCGGAATCCGCTCCTGACCGTATATCTAAGCGCACAGATCCTGGCCGCCCAGATCCATGCCCCCTTTAAGTCCAACGTGCCTGAGTTTCATCGATGGATGGACAACTAAGATGACTTCGACGCTTTCGCTAGGAAAATCCCGAAAGGCCCCACCTGAGGCTCAGATCTGCGCCGCGTGTCCTTCAGATGAACGACCGAGATGGATTTGTCATTAAAAGGGGGCTACCTCCAATCCCGGGCTCGCTTATCGTGACTTGGCGCTAGGACCGTGGGCTCGACTTTGAAGAGCGCTTATCGACATTTTGGGGTTCGGGGTTTCGAGATGTAAAATGACGAGGAGCTCTTACACCTCGAATCCCCGAATGCCGACATGACATGATTGTGCACCACGTGTCCTTTTGGATGGATGATCGAGATCCTTCATGAATGTATATAGACGCTACCTATCGCACTAATCCCGACGCAACTCCGCTAACCGCGATTTCCCGCTAACCGCGATTTCCCGCCAACCGTTGATCTGCTCCTATGGATGAATCTGGGCCGTTGACAACATAATTTCGCCTGCTCACTTGATTTTTAGCCTGAAACAGGGCTTTATGTGCTACGCTTGGGCGTTCTTCATGCAACCTGCAGACCTGGATGCTCTCGAGCCTAAGACAAGAATTGTTGCTAACAGAATGCACAACAAAATATCCCTAGGATTAGCCTAGTAATCCTAGATATAAAGAGGGTTAGAATTCCTATGGTTTTTCTAGATCTAGATTCAAACACATAGATTCATGAGTATCCTAAGGAGTGGTGAAGGTTCACATACCTTTCTTCATAGGTTTTCCTTCGTATCTCCTAGCTATTGCAATCCTGAAAATCCAACTCCAAGCTCCACAACTTGCTTCTTGCATACAAAAGACAAGCAATACCTTCTCTACCTCTCTATTTGGGATTAGAATCCTAGATCTAACTTGCTTCTAATCAGATCTAAATACTTGCATAGTGGAATACAAATATATCAGTGGAAAACCAAATGATCTATTAATAACATAAGAGAAATTACATCAAGCATACCTTAGGTGTTGATGCATGCTCCCTTGACCTCCTTGCTCCTTGTTCCTCCTTTAGCTCCTTGGTTAGGATAGTCTTCACTGACTTCTGGCTGTGGTAGATGGAACATGTACCTCTACAATTGGACAACATAACCTTACTCTCTGTTCTTCCCCCACTTGCCCAAGGCTTTCCTTTGTTATTTAGCTCTTTTTCAGGAGGTGTGGGAGAGCATCTAGATATTCTAGAGACAACTAGAGACTCGAATGATGTGAATTCCTAGGCCCTTGCCACGAAGATACAACTCATCTCTCACCTATCACCTTGTAACTCCTAGAATCTAGAAGCTTTACATAATCTTACTTATTGAATGCCATTTTAATGGAAATCAATCTCGATCATACATCATACATTATTATCAACTCCTTTCAAATTATCTTTATCATTCACCAATAAAATATTGCTAATATTAACTACAAGTTGTAATAAATATGTTAGTGGCCCAATCAAATTTGCATGCATCCACTTCACTAGATTCTTGAAAATATAAAATAACATTATGAACTCCACAAAGAAGAAACTTAAACACATTTGTCTACTTGCCAGTGCTCTTCCAACTATCTTGACTTAACTAAAACCATGCTCCTCTGCTAAGTAAGCTCTTTCAAAGAATGGATACAACCTCTTGCTTCTTCGCTAAGTAAGCTCTTTCAAAGAATGGATACAACCTCTTGCTTCTGGACTAGACTAGCTTCACTTACTTGCCAATGCTCTTCCAACTATCTTGACTTAACTAAAACCATGCTCGTGAAACATATGTTAGAACCCTAGTTACTTGGGCAAATAGATGGGAATGAAAGGTAATGTCCCCATGATTATATTCCAAAGATATACAACCTTTATAGAGACCCTCTAGGCCTCCACTAGTGATTGCTTGAGATGGTTGGTCATCATATCTGCAATCATAAAAATGGTTTTAATTGTCTATACTTTATTTTTATTTTTTAAAAACTTAAAAAGTTTCCATTTTTTTCGCTGAAGTGGGGTCTATCTCCCACCGAAATGGATGGAAGCCACTAGTGAGACGTATCGTTACAAGGATTTTTAGATAATGCAAACAAATCCTCTAATATTTTATAAAAAACAATATTTTTAAGTTTAAAAACAAAGACTTGTCCTACTCACCCCATGTGGCCTTACCTACCACGCCAATGCTTGATGGCCGTGTATTTAAAAATATTAAAATGTAGTAGGTAAAAGTAGTGGTAGGTGTTGAGTGGAGTCTTGGGCATTATCACTTGTAGAAGGGCCAACATCACGACTCACATCAAGGTGGTAAAGTGCTAAACGTTTAGTGGACGTTTGGAAAATTTTATCACCACACGACAAATATAATATCAAATACTGCACCTTCAAAGGCACGCGAGACTCAACCTGTCAGTTGGTGACCAGCCTAAAGAATCTTTATGCGCTGTTTCGCTGCTAAACGCATAGGTTCACGCGGTTCCTTGCAGTCCCGGCTATCGTATGTATGACGACCCGGACTTTTCGTCTTGTTATCTATATCTAGCCGCCTCGGCTTTATCGTCTTTGCACTTGCCTGCCTGCCTAATGTTTGGCTTCATCTTTCTGTCCATCAATGGCAACAGCCCTCCATTGCAATGGCAATGCTTTTCCTATTCCCTCCAATTCGGCGTTGGCCTCTTATACCTCTTACGATGTACTTATAAGCCATCGTGGTCCTGATGTCAAGAACAATCTACCTCTCCATCTATACCATCTCTAGAGTAATCATGGATTGCTAGTTTGCCCCAATTGGTGGAGGGACGGAGCATTGCTTCTCAAATAGAAGCCGCTATTCAAGCAGTCTCCGTTCATATTGCCATATTTTATGCAAACTATGCGCAATCCCGCTGGTGTTTGGATGAACTCGACCTCATAGTGAAGTCAAGGGCTCCTATCATTCCAGTGTTTTACAAAGTCAAGCCACATGCAGTACCAGGGTTTGCAGATTTGGTAGATCGGTTTATAAAGCTTTGTGATGCACTGCTATTATCATTGAAAGTGATTGGGGCGCTTCTACCGGAAGAGCAGTTGGATCGACTATGGCAAACAGTAGCTGATGAGATATAGGACAGACTTAAAATCAGTTATTAATAGCTACGTAAAAAGGATCAACCAATATTTTGGATATTGTTAGTCTTTCCATAGGAAAAAAGAGGGATACAGAAGTAAGTATACCCGGTATGGTGAGGCTTAGAAATCGAGAGAACAAGTGTATGGTGGAAGTGGATATAGAAACTAATATAAAAATGCATGATCACATCAGAGATATGGGAAGAAATATTGTGGAGGAAGGATCAATCCACTGGTTTTTGGCACACAACCAAGATCATTGATTACAACGATCCTATGTAAGTTCTTCCATCATTTCAACCTGTCTTCCGTTTATAATGAATTTGTTGGGTTTCAAATGAATCTTTAAAGTCTGTTCATTCAAAGAATGATAAATATGCATATTGTATACTTTTTGTCAATGAACAGGAAATAATCATGGCAAAACATAGGAAGTAGAGGAGCTGTCAAGCATTAAAATTTTGAGATCTTTGGAGGTGATTGACGCTTCTTGGTGTAAGAAGCTCAGGAGCATATAAGGATTGGGGCAGTTGACGAAGCTTTGTTCATGGAGATTTGGTTTTTGCAAGGAAATACCAGAGCTTCCAGGTGTGGAGCATTTGATTTCGTTAGAGGAGCTTAATGCCCGTAACTGTCCCAAACTGCAGTGGGTTGAGGGAGTTTTTGAGCAGCTTTGTCAATGATTGAAGGACAACCTCCACATAAAATGGTAGTACTGTGTTTTGGAGAACAGTTGTCTAGTGTTTCTGTGATGATGAGCGCTGAGAGTGTTTAATGGTTGTCAAAATAGGACATAGTACACTGAACGATCTGTCAAAACACATAGATTTATTTCGTTTTATTTGTAAATAAGATGGAACATATTCTCTGGAACTTCAGCATTTCTGTGGTCTCATTTATATATATGTTTACCGAAAAGTTTAGTGTAGATATATGTTTATTGAGTATAATAAAAAGTAACGCTGCAAACTTTGTTCTGGATGTTTGCTGTAACTCTCTGGATTTCTGGTCTGTAGCATATTTTTTCTTAGGAGTTGACTCAATTGTCATGGTTATGAGATTTCTAAAATAATCGTTGTATTGACTACTTAACCCTCAAATCAAAGAGTTGGAATAGTGTATATATTAAGATAGATTTAGAGATGTTTGTACCTGTGTTAAATTGTGTTGGGAAGGTTTTGCATATAATAAGTTTAATTTTAATTTATTAATTTTAAGTGTGTTTATTAATTACATTTCATAAAGTTTTAATATTTTTTTTTTATAAAGATTCAATAATTTTTCTAAAGATTTAGTTAATCAAAATTTCTGTATTTGAAATTTATTGTGCTCATAAATCTTGGTTGTGCAACTATTTGAAGTTTCGTGGAAAATGTTGGAATAATGCTTACAATAGATTAGTTTGGATTTGGTTTGAATCTGTTGAAGATTTGTAGGAGGTTGTTGAGAGATTCTCTCAACAACTATCTCTATATTTGGAGATAGTTGGATATGATTCCAACTATATATACATGTATTATTGTGTGTAATATGAATGTAATAGAAATATTATTTGTGTGCATCTTATTTTTAATGGGTATTTTCAGCAGTGAATCATACAATTGACCTTTATAACTTTCGAAATTTGCTCTTTGTTGGGGGAATTCCACAGATGGTAGTGTATCAAGACTGTCCTTCGAGAGGTCGAGAAGCGTCAATTCTACAAATTCGTCAATTATGGTCAGAAGCGGTGTTATCTTAAATGAGTTGAAAGGGAAGCTCGAAGTTGTGGAGAAGAAAGAGCGTATACCGAAAGATTTCAGAGTGGATAGGAGTGCTAATGAAGACCAATTAGACAAAGAAAGAAAATGATTAATATTGTAATTTGTTATTGAGTATTGTAAGTTTTTATATTGTAAGCATTATGGGAGGGTGTTGGAAGCATTATGGAGGTTGTTGAGAGATTTTCTCAACAACTATCTCTATGTTTGGAGATAGTTGGATATGATTCCAACTATATATACCTGTACTATTGTGTGTAATATGAATGTAATAGAAATATTATTTGTGTGCATCTTATGTTTAATTGAAAATTCCTCTATCCACAACTTTAACTATGGTTGTGACTATATAGTGGAATTGAGTCTAAGGTAACAACAAGGTTCATATAAGAAATTCAAAAATGAAAAAAAAAAAAGTTGTGAGAAATCACTGCAATATGTTTTATTGTAAATTTTAGCTTTCATTAGTGGAAGATAAGAAATGGGTAGTTTATTGTGGGGCATATATGTAAAAGTTCATATAAGAAGATTCAAAAATGAAAAAAAAAGGTTGTATCACTGCAATATGTTTTATTGTAAATTTTAGCTTTCATCACGAAGATAAGAAATGGGTAGTTTATTGTGGGGCATATATGTTTGTTTGGCTAAAAAGAGATGTATAGAGTTGAATGTGGTTGATATTGTTTTGTAGTCACTGAAAATTAAATGCAATATTTATTTAATGTTAGTGTTAAAAATAGTAAACCTATACATCCATTCATTGAAGGTTTTTTGTTTTATTTTGTAAAAAAATGATGGTCATATCAAATAAGAAACTAAATATTTATGCTATCCCCTATTTGTGTACATATATCTATTATTTGTAATAAAAAAAAGTAATATAGTTTATTGAACATATTACTTCTATATATTTATTATTTGTAATAAAAAGATGTAATATAGTGTATTTTATATGTTATTTTTTGTGATCCCATATTTGTTTACATATATTTATTATTTGTAATAAAAACAATGTTACAAAGTTTATTGTATATATATTTTTTGTATCAATTATGATTAATAGCATTTTTTTCACCTATTCATTTATAATTGTCATTATAATCTTGGTTACACCTTACACATTCTAGTTGATTTGTGATTCCCACATTCTACTAATCCATCTATGTAGTAAGGTGAGAAGACAAAGGAGATTTTAGAAAGGCTCACATGCTGTATTGTTGACATGTAGAAAAATTTCCTCTTGTAATAGGGGATAACTACTCGATCACAAGTCCCAATTAGACTCATTTTTGTTTGGGATGGTAAGTTCCAACCGATATGTGGGCTTGCTTTGCCAGTCAAGATGTTTTCTCTTTGGAAAAGTCTTAATTATTTAAGCTTTGATTTAACTTAATCTAGGTGTATAGAAAAAAAAAAAGACTAATCTACTATTCATATCTCAATTGAGAGCAAAACTAAAAGAGTGTAGAGAAGAAAGATAGATTTTCAAGACTTAGAAATAATTTATCACCTCAAGAATACTTTGAATGCAATAACAATTACTACTAAAAATAGATAGCAATAATTACATCGACACTATGGTGATAGCCAAAGAAACAATTAGAATGTTTGGAAAACAAATGAACATGTGACAATAGTCTAATAACTTATTTTCCAAAGTGATATCGATTCATTCACAACCTGCAATTTTTTTTTTTTGGTTGAAATGTTGTTTCTATTGGTTAACATGAAACAAGTATTAAGAAAAAGAAAGAAAGGTTAATGACAAGCCTCTCATAAATAATTCTTAAATACTCCTCATCTATTAAAATATATTCAACAATTTCCACAAATCATAAAAATAATCCTTAATGGAAGTGTTATTCTTTTACTTAATATATGGTTAGTTGGCATAATACATAATAATCACAAAAGTAATTTTATGATAATTGAATGAAAAATAACCAATCAATATTTAACTAAAATGCAATATCATCAACTCTACTTCATTCAACACATAATGGTAACAAATTGAAAATTTTCAAAAGGATTGTATTAAAACTTGATAATATTATCGAATTCCAAACTTATTTTTTGAAAACTACAATGGAGATCAAATATATAAGAAGAGTTTTTTAATACAAATACCAAATCCACTTTCAAATATGAGTTTCATTGTACAGAAAAAATCCAAAATACATCAAGGAAGAGAATTATACCCCTTCTTGTTCTTTGCATTTCCAACTATTTATAAATACATCAGGGAAGAGAATTATACCCCTTCTTGTTCTTTGCATTTCCAACTATTTATAATATTTTAATCGAGTAACTAACTATTCTAAGATCAATCTTATCATTTATTATAAAATGTTTTCTTGCCTAGTATCATTGATTCGATCGAGAGAGAAATCTTTAACCATGATTTTTAAATATTGACATTTCCTTGTTCTTGTTGCTATAAAATTGTGATGATGACACGTGGGTTGACTTGCACATTGACCAGAGGTTTCTAGGTCAAATATTTTGGATCAACAAGCAACACACCATCCCATGAAAACAAGGGTGATAACCCATATATCCGATTTCTTTAGATCTGTCTGCATATGCGATAACAAATGAGTAATTACAAAAAAATAGTTGTTCTGGTAAACACATATAACAAAACAAATATTTTACTTGCTAATTTTGGAAATCAAAATGAAATAGTTATTACGTCATGATCTTAAACATTACTGCTATGAGAGATCCTTGCCCAAAATGGAGGTATACATGTTGTTGTGGCTCACCTCCCACAACAACCCATATTTTAATTTTTATGGGTCCCTCTTTTTTGTGCCTAATTTCTCCCTTACAAGGTATACATTCTTGCTTCACTAAGGAAATATGATCTTAAGTCATAATTGATTCAGAATCATGTTCGTCGAAGGTTTTCACTGCACACATCATCTAGAACTCCAATCATCGCACTCCGATAACTCCAACGCATCCACCACACTCCCTTCGTTGCACCCCCTGGATTAATATATTCAATCCCAACCTATCTCACCTCCCTGAGTCAGTACGACCTGTCAAATCACCACCTCCCCAAATTGCATCGTAAGATTGGATGCTCGATTTCCCAGTTTATCAATCTTCAATTAGTTTCCTTTATTTATTTCGGGATTCATCACTTGTTCTAAGGTATCGAAGGAATATTCCTTTGATACCATTCTTGTCGGAGTCCAGTTCGTGCCCCATCCTCTTGAACTTTGAAGCTAAAACTTTGATAGCCTTCTTGATCCCTCCCACATGCGTGTCTGACACATTCTCTTAGGATTAAAGAATATTCTTTTGATACCATTTCCATCCGAGTTCGAAAACTCTGATGGCTTTTTTCCGAAGTCTTACAAGAAATACACTTGGCACACCTTTCTAGAAAAGAGAATATTTTTGCGATACCTTTTCTTCAGGGTTTAGTTTGAACCTCACCCTGACTACCTTCGACACCAAGA
Organism: Picea engelmannii; assembly: GCA_009831015.1. Classification (NCBI taxonomy): domain Eukaryota; kingdom Viridiplantae; phylum Streptophyta; class Pinopsida; order Pinales; family Pinaceae; genus Picea; species Picea engelmannii. The sequence continues at coordinate 2,035,533 of ML778123.1, read as the reverse complement.
CTCCGACGAGTCCCACCTTCCCTGTAATGTTGCATATGGGTTAAGTCGACACACTTTTCTAGATATAAGAGAATATACTTTCGATACCCTTCCCTTCGGAGGTCGAATTAATCTGTGATCCCTCCCTCTCCGAATGCTTGACTCCGATAAAGGTATTATTTTAAGCTCAACCTGGCACCACCTCCGATACACGAATCCATGTTTCCATCACCCTTAATGAAGATTAATGACATATATAATGGGCATTAGAAACCGAGGTTAAGGTCAAATCTAGAAATATTCTCATACAGACTCAAGTTATGACACGTTTGTGTTGGTTTAATGTGCGTTATGAGCTATAAAAACTCTCGTCTTCAGACATATCTTACGCCATAAGTTTGTGAAGCATCTGTTCTGTCCTGATTCTTTTTTTTTTACTGAGTGCTACAACATAGTTACTGTAATCACTTAATGACAGGTAACCCATTTTTGTCATTTAAATATTTTTTTGTTGTTATAGTTAACACGTCCTGTATAATTAAGCCAATACTCATTTCAACGTTCTAATACATGACCAATTGGTTATCAATCATGGAAAGACAAACCCTAAAATGATGAAGGGCTTGGTGTACTTCCAGACAACTGCATGGCCTGAACCATCATCTCGACCAATTGAAGCTTTGGTGACTGATACAAATCATCATATTGGTGAAGAACACTACCCCGGTTATGAAAAAATCTATAAGATCTTCAATTTTGCAGATTTCCCCGCGGATGAAGAGAATTTGGAAATGTACCAGAATATCCTAAGAAGCGGTATCCATCTAGTAGTTGCTCGACCACTACTTTTCCCATACAACGAGGTAGCACAATGGTGCCTCAGATAATTCAATGCCATAACAATGAACATTGTGAGAAAACAAAGGAAGTAGGTAGTGTAACACACCCACGACGGGGCAAGGATAAAAAAATAAATAAATCTTTTTCCTCAATTAGTCGACTCCTCCATCCATGGTCTCTAATCCTAGCCAATGGAAGTCACGGAAGTACCTCAAATCAACTTAACATGCCCTCTTTCCCTTAAAGCATGGGTTATATGGATCTCGTGACTTTCTCCTTAACGCCTTTAAGCTTTAGCATATTTAGGCACTAACTCTCTTGGGTAAGCCCCTCCCTTTATGTGACCAAGGTTGTGACCAGTCGCCAAATCGAAAGGTGCATCGCGACTTTGCGTTTCACGACTTCACGTCTCACGAAGTTTACTTGCTCGTCCTTCACTCCAAATGAGTTGACGGCCCAGATCTCTTCTCGATCCAACGGTTCAGATCAAATTGCGATTTCGTGTCTCGCAAGTTCCCAGAACTCTTACTTCTGGCTTCTTGAGTTGCAAATTCCCGATAGGACTAGATCTACGGTCCACTATCTTCCTTCGATCGACGGATGTGATCACGTCGCAATTTCGCGTTTCATGACTTTGGAGATTGGTTCACCTCTGTTCTCCCAATTCTGGATTTCCCGATATTTGTGAGCGTCATATTGATGGCTCACAACTCCCGACGATCTAATGGCTTAGATCAAATCGTGATTTTGTGTTTTGCGAATTCTCAGAACTCCACCCTTTGACTTCCTTGAGTCGCGAGTCAAAGAAATGATAGTCTCTTGCCACGTTTCCTCCTGGATGGATGGTTCTAATGATTTAGGTACTTTGGACCCTGTTCCTCTCATGTACCCTCAAGGCTTATCATTAGTGCACTTTACCTTGATTGGGTGGCCACAATTATTTTAAGCTCAGACCGAACGACTAAGATCTATTCTCCTCTGTGCCTACTCCTCATTGTCTGGACTATGATCAGATGGTCCAGATCTTTCACAATGATCGATCCAATGATCATGGTAGCTCCTCCTCCTGAGATTTCACTTTCTTCCTTGACTAGGAAGATTTTAGATGTTTCAAAGGTCTCGACCTTCGATTTACTTCCTAGGAGCCCTGATGTATGGTTCTTGACTCCCGCTTTCCCTCTTGAGGTTACGAACTTGAGATACGTTCGCCTCTTGGACCTCATCTGTGCTTCAGAAAGGCGCTTGTCTCTTCCGAGCTTGGTCCTTAGGGAATTTCAAATTCCCATGTACTTCTTGCATTAATACACTCACGTCAGATAGACGATCCACGACCTTCCTCGATCCAACGGTCCAGATCACATCGCAACTTCGGGTTTTGGGAGTTTAGTCGTGCCAACGTGAGAATCCCTGGATGCGCGAATTCCTGATCTCGCCAATCCGATGGTTAAGGAGGGTCTTGATAGATCCTTAGATCTACGGTCCAGATCATATTGTGACTTTGGATTTCGTATTTTAGAGAATCCATCCCCTTCACGATGATTACCCACATTCATCGATCTTGTGAAGACTGAAGGAATCGAGGCGTTAAAGCCTGCACTCTTCCTTCAAATCTAATGGTTGTGACAGACCTTGGATCCTCCCGAACAGATCTCGTTCGTTCATCTTCCAATCGAAAGGATATTCTCTTTCGATACTTGAATCTCACTATCCTTCCTGAGCTTCCTCGGTTATGAAGGACTTAGGAGCGTTACAGTCTTTCTACTAGATTTAACACTTTGAAGAATTTCCGCGTACCCCTTACGCTCATTCATCAAGTCTAGAACTTAAGTAGTTCTCAGTCTCTGCTTGCCTCTCAGAGATTTAGTGCATATCTACACTACCTCTCTTGAGCTTAACACAATCCTTCCTCCAAGAGACTCAAAACAACTAGGTGGGTCGACATGCGTTCATGAAACTGTGTCCAAGGTCGACAGACACACAGTTCAAGACTCTAGCTTCAGCCACCATAGGACGGAAGCATTTACGAGTATAAAACATGTCCTATCCATATGATTTCATACTTGCCTAATTTCACATTCAGGCAAATACAAAAGAAGAAAATACAGTATAAATCATTAAGAAAGCATAACCATCCCTGCAACATTCATAGGATATCCATCTTTAACTCACAGTACATAAGATCTGCGATTACTTATCTATTACAGGTGGTATCCAACTAAATGACTATGGGTGTTCATCCTTCCACCCAACCATAGGCTCAGAGGCATTCATTCTTAGAACTCTGGCCACCCCTGTGCCAAGCCATAATATCTCTAGGGATCTCTCGCAGTTCTCAAGGATTCTTTCTCTGTTTCAGCTTCTGCTCAAGTTCTATTCTCTAGGAACTTTCAGAGATTTCTCTCTCTGTTATGGCCTCGACGAGGATTATCATATGCTCACTCAGCATCAAGCTCACAACCTTCTGTTCATCATCCACTGGAGAGCTCTGTGCATCTCCCTTATGATCTTGCACTTCCCCCTTCTCTCTGGTTATCTGTGTGTATCTACCTTTCCTTTTCTTTTATTTTTGGAAGGTTTTTGAACTATCACGTTCCTTCTGTCAGAAGGAAGCTTAGGTCTGCAGGTCTCTGTGGTACTTCAGGCTGACATTCTACAACTAGACCATGCTTCCATTCATGGGAGTGGTTGATAATTCAACCAATGGTCTTTTCTTCATTAACGGATTTCTTTCCTTGGGATCTGAAGGAGGTTTATCATCCTCATCAAGGGGAAAATTGGGTTTATTTGATATAATGAACCCTCTCGTATAGTTTTCACATTCTTCCTCTAGTGATATCATGGCCAGTACTTTCAAGGCTTCACCCTCACAGTTAGTTATTGGCAACTCAAACAATAATCCATTTACATTGTCCACATGCCTTAGCATGGTAATTCCTATTTTATGATTAATTACAAACTAGGGGAAACATGGATATTACAATTCCCTCCCCCTTAAAGGAACATCGTCCTCAATGTTCTTCCTAAAAAACACCTGTCATGCCTTTCTCGTTCATCTGTTTCATAAATCTCAATATTTCTCTCTCGATCAGGTCCTTTTTCAAACCCTTAATCTTTGTCACCTGCTTTCAGTAATTCTTGGACAATCAAGCACGTTAATCATAGTCTTATGCGAAAACATTTCATAAAAATTTCTAGGAAAATTTTCATAATCTTAGCACAATAATTATCTGCATAGTTTGTGGATTTGTATCCACATGGTTGTTTTGTTATCCAGGATCATTGTTTTTCCTTGACATACCCATCGGGTGCATGATACCAATCAATAGTTTACAAGAACTATTAATCTTTCATCTTCCTTGCGATCACTCGCCTTCCAGGCCCAAGCTCAGGCATCCCCTTCTCTGCTATACAATCACTCAGGTGATCCATCTCTCCTTACCAAAGTTTTCTCACACATGAAGAACTACCCACCGTGTGCATGATCCCAATAGTTTACAAGAACTATTAAGGTATCCTATTCCTTGCATTCACTCACCCTCCAGGCCCAGGCTCAGGCGTCCCCTTCACTACTATATAGTCCCTCGAGTGATCCATCTTTCCATGCCAAGGTTTTATTGCACAAGAAGAACTACCCACCGTGTGCATGATCCAAATAGATTACAAGAACTATTAAGGTCTCCTCTTCCTTGCGGTCACTCACCCTCCAGGCCCAGGCTCACTGTCTCAGGCATCCCCTTCACTTCTATATAGTCCCTCGGGTTATCCATCTTTCCCTGCCAAGGTTTTCTCGCACATAAATAATTCCAGAGACTCTATCGAGTTTTATTGTCGAGGCATCCATCAAAATTTCTCTGTCGAGGCATCCCTCCGGCTTGTGTTACCTCAAAACAATATATTTCAGGCAATCATGGCTTATCATGGGTTTCTAATGGCTCAGTAGTAGCCATTTTTCATCATCTGTCCTTTCTGGACAGATCTTTTCTTCCGACTCAGCAAAAGTTAGGGATGAAGGTTAATCTCCTTCTCCTAGCACAGTAATAGATAGGGACGAAGGTTACTCTCTTTCTCACCTGTATCACAAGTGTACAAAAATTCATGAGACATCATTATAAAATTTAAATTCAAAATTTTCTTGTAAATCGGTCACCCACAGACTTCTAAATTCCACATTTTTTTTTCATATTTGCTCTGCATAGGAACTAGATTCATAATTATGGGACTTTCCTTCCCATAGAGGTTTGGCTCAACAGGTAATTGGTCTTCCTTATGGGCTTACAATGCGGCCATATCCAAGACCCCTTTACTTCCCACACTTTCAACTTCAATCAACCAACCAAATTGTTAGTTTCCCATGCACATATATTTTGTTATATCTTTATAATGTTGTCAAAAACAATTTCAGAGTTGTGCATACTAACAATCAAATTTACTTTCTCAAAAAGGAAAATACCATTCCTTGCAGTTTGGCTCAACAAGCAATTGGTCTTCTTTATGGGTTTACATCACTGCCATATCCATGACCCTTTTCTTCCTGCAATTCATTCTTTCCACAACCAAAAAAACGGTTAGTCTCTCATGCATCCATGTATGTCTAGTTGTGCATACTAACAATCAAATTTACTTTCTCAAAAAGGAAAATACCATTCCTTGCAGTTTGGCTCAACAAGCAATTGGTCTTCTTTATGGGTTTACATCACTGCCATATCCATGACCCTTTTCTTCCTGCAATTCATTCTTTCCACAACCAAAAAAACGGTTAGTCTCTCATGTATATATATATATATATTCAAAACCATGCATACTAACAGTTCATCACATCTATATAAATATGAAAAGGGAAACCCATTCATTTCCTATGCCTCATTTAAACATACCAAACCTTTCAAAACATAATTCAACATTTAAAGGATTTAACATGTGCCCGTATTCATGGCCACATTCATACCCAATGCACTCTTGCATTGATTTCAAGTTTGTCACACTTTATGATAGGTTCTTGGCCATGGTGTGTTGGAATTTAACCAACCTCTTCACCACATGGATTATTCATTTTCATTCACTCTTACAGCAGGACCATACTTCCTACTATAGGCCGATCACGATTCCAAATTAGTACACATGAAATTCAAAAGTATCACATGAATGCCTTTAAGTATTCTTCCTTCATTAATAACCAAGGTGCCAACACTTATGGCCACCCAATTTTTTTTCCTTCAACGCTTACATAATGTAAGTAAAACATTGGAAGGTCCTCCTTCCTTGTTGAAAAATCCATTGTCTTCCCTCTTGTGCAACATGCATTCCCTCAATTCATTCCATGCAATGTGCTAACTATGAGAGCCTTTATTTCCATAGAACCGGTCCTCATGACCACAGTCTAACGTAGAGTGTCAAACTCTACCTTCCTTGACTGACCCAAATGGATTCCATTTTCTCTTCACTCAATCGAGAGATGTGACCTTAGCTCTATTCTTTTCAGGTGTTACCCTTTCAGATCCCCTATACAGATGCTATGATCCTGGCTAAAGCTCTTGTCTTCAATTCGACAATGAAGATCTGTCTTCCCCTAGATCCAACGGCTGCAAGGGATTGCAAACCCTCAACTAGTTCATGGTTTCGTTCTCCTTCTGATATCCGCAATAGATGCTGGTCATTCGATCTACGATCGGACCCCAAAATCAAAATAAAACTATATTGAGTTTAAATTATGGGTACAGACTCTGTCGTTAACTTGGCTTCCTATTCAATCCCCATAATGAATGCGGGTCGTCGATTTTATCGAACGAATGACGTTTGATCTGTTAACTCTAGTGGATATTGAAATCGATCCATTGACTGAGATCAGTTTCCTTACGATGAACGACTCGTGTTCATATCCTCTATCAGGTTCTTGATTAACCTAATTCAATCAGGGTTTTCTTTCGAAACCTTCATGATCTTGATTTGTAGTTGATTGAAGTGATTTCTACGATTTCTTAGTAAAGGTTCTTGACCTTTTTAGTCAACATAGATCATTTGGTTCAAATTTTATTACATCATATAGTTATCTTCACTGCCAGAGGTTCACACCTCCATCACTCGGGTTCTCCTTTGTGAATCATACCCTACTTGGGTATCCATGGCATACAACTTCCCTTTTAAATTTCCGTGCATAACATTAGACTATAAAATATTTAAGAAAGGATTCTTACCCACTCTTTTCATACATGTTCTTGGCTATTAGCACCCTCTTTTTGATTTTTACCTCATCAATAGCGCTTTTAGGGGGAGGGGGGGGGATTCTTACAGTCCTTTCAACAATATTTTGACCGGAGACTTCCCATGGTCATCCTCTGCTTGCGTTTACCCATCATCGGTAACCATATTCCTCAATAGTTCCAATTCCTTTCTATACACAACATGCATCATTAGTTGTAACATCAATTAAAATGCACGTACCATAACATCCAAATTCATAACTTCCTCAAAATGTCCTAGTATATATTTATGCACTTCATCACATTATCTTGAAGGGTCTCCATGAATGCAATACAGATAGTTCTCAACTATTTCTGTAGTAATACAATCATCATCACTTTGATGTCAAAACATTTACTTTCATTAGTAAATCGACTTTCTCATTCTAGAGGAAACATAACACATAGAAAGAAGGGAGTTAGGGAATCTCCCCTTCTTCCAACTCTTTCTACATTGCCTAAGACCCTTCAACCCAACTGAGTTATATCTAAAGGCCCCACTGCCTTTTCTTAACATGGCTTAAACCATGCCTATTCAATCAAACATACTCATGTATACATTCATTAGTCTTCTATTCATTACATGATACTTTCAAAATGTAATCCAAGATTCTTATATATAGACAAGATTTGTAGCCCATTGCCCAACCTTCAACAATTATTAGGGTTGTGAATCTGTTCTTTTGACAGAGTCCTTACACAGTTTCTTCGAAGGGAACTCCCATCACACGCAAATTATTTATTGCATGTCCACCACTACCTGTGATGGACTCAACCTTGAGTTAGCTTTAGCTATTTACCAATTATTCCTTAAGAAATATAAACGCGTGTCTTGGTCAGGTACCCAAATCATGTATCCTTACATATTCTGGTTTGTTAACTTACTTCCATGATGTACTTAACCATATTCATAATCATCAGACTGTGTGTAGCTGCCATAGGTATAATTCATATCCTACATACATCTCTACTTTAAAATCAATCAACTCATGATTGTTTACAATCGTCCTCATGTGATCCTCAAAGGCATAATCATTTGCCTCTTATTATGACAACAATGCATCCTTGCTCATTTACTCTCTTATCTATTTGTACTGGCTTTTCCTGGGAGCTGGAGCACATTCCCCTTAAGCTATCATTCAAAATAGAATTTTCATGACTCTTCAGAATGGAGTGAACCATGTAACCATGGTATTCTACTACTATTCATTCAATCTTGGCAAGTGCTAAGCTTGACTCACATTTCACTCATCAGGGAAACCATATTGGGCCTTTAGTATACTTATACTCTTACATCATACATGTGCATCACTCGCACATTTGATATCATTCGTATCTAATCGGTATTAATATTAGGCTTCACATTAGGAAGCTCCATAATGCATTAAACCCATGCACTCAAGCATAATTAAACACAACTAAGTATTCATCATGCTAGCTTGTTTCTGACACCTTTTCCATGTCATTCACACACTTGGACATATCAGGATTCTATATCCTTTTTTTTCCCCAAGGATCTTCCAAGCATCCTTATGATCATGTATACACATTCGTGTATATGTAGGTGCATCTATTGCACCTTTTTACCTAATACATTCACTTGATAGTTTAATTTCATCACTTACAGGACTAATCTCATAGTCATATCTCATGTTGATGTTGCCTTCTCTCAAGGCAATAACCAACCAGGGTCACTTTCCTTTTTATGCAACAACATCTAGCAGGAAAACCTCCTTGCCTCAGTGTCCATAGGGTTTTACCCATCTCACTTTTCTCTGGTCATGGGGAGTTATATACTCCGATTTTAATTAAAGTAGTAACTATAACTACCAAGGATCCTACCTATTCCTATCATATTCCTTTAAGATCACAAAGGTATTAACCATTATATAATCCACCATCATCAGCGCCTGAATTTCTAATTGCCCATGCTTAGAAGCAGTGTTACGAACACCAGGTCATTTGTCCTTCGGGCTTCAACTTCCCTTGACATAACCCTACCACCTTCAACTATCCATATTCAAGTCTTAGTATAAATGTTAGGTAGCATATCCCTACTCTGGTAAGAGTAGCTATCACTTTAACAATGACTAAGGAAATCCAACAAGAATTCCCAAAATCACAGGTTCAATCTCCAGTCCTCCTCCTCAAGGAGTAAATGCAGATAAAAATATATCCTTACGCAACTCGTACATGAGCCCAAGCAGGCCAAGTGTTGTAACCATGCTTTGATACTAATTTGTAACACACCGACGATGGGGCAAAGATAAAAAAAAAATTATTTTTCCTCAATTAGTCAACTCCTCCATCCATGGTCTCTAATCCTAGCCAATGGAAGTCAGGGAAGAACCTCAAATCAAATTAACATGCCCTCTTTCCCTTAAAGCGCGGGTTATATGGAGCCCACAGATTTCTCCTTAATGCCTTTAAGCTTCAACGTATTTAGGCACTAGCTCTCCTGGTTAAGCCCCTCCCTTTATGTGACAAAGGTTGTGACAAGTTGCCAAATCAAAAGGCACGTTGTGACTTCACGTTTCATGACTTTGCGTCTCAAAAAGTTCACTTTCTCGTCCTTCCCTCAAAACGATTCGATGACCTAGATCTCTCCTCGATCCAACGGTTCATATCAAATCGCGATTTCGTGTCTCACAAGTTCCTAAAACTCTTACTTCCGTCTTCCTGAGTTGTGAAATCCCGATAGGACTAGGTATACGGTCCACGATATTCCTTCGATCGAAGGCTGCGATCACATCGCAATTTCATGTTTCGCGACTTTGGAGGTTGGTTCACCTCTGTTCTCCCGATTCATGATTTCCTGATATTTGCAAGTGTCATATCGACGACTCACAACTCCCCACAATCTAACGGCTTAGATCAAATAGTCATTTTGTGTTTCACGAATTCTCACAACTCCACCCTTTGACTTCCCTGAGTCGTGAGTCAGTGAAATGTTGATCTCTCGCCATGTGTCCTCGTGGATGGAAGATTCTAATGATTTCGAAACTTTGGACCCCGTTCCTCTCATGTACCCTCAAGGCTTATCTTTAGTGCACTTTACCTTGATTGGGTGGCCACAATTCTTTTATGCTCAGATCAAATGACTGAGATCTTTTCTCCTCTACAGTTACTCCTCATTGTCTGGACTATTATCAGATGGTCCATATCTTTCACCATGATCGATCAAACGATCATGGTAGCTCCTCCTCCTGAGATTTCACTTTCTTCCCTGACTGGGAAGATTTTATATATTTCAAAGGTCTTGACCTTCGATTTACTTCCTGTGAGCCCTGATGTATGGTTCTCAAATCCCACTTTACCTCCTGAGCTTACGAACTTGAGACAATGTCTCCTCTTGGATCTCATCTACGCCTCATAAAGGTGCTTGTCTCTTCTGAGCTTGGTCCTTAGGAAATTTTAAATTCCCACGTACTTCTTGTGTTAATATACTCACGTCAGATAGATGGTCCACGACCTTCCTCGATCCAACGGTCCATATCACATCACAACTTTGGGTTTCGGGAGTTTAGTTGTGCCAATGTGTGAATCCCCCGATGCACGAATTCCTGATCTCTCCAATCTAACGGTCAAGGAGGGTCTTGATATATCCTTAGATATATGGTCCATATCATATCATGACTTCGGGTTTTAGATTTCAGATAATCCGTCCCCTTCACGATGATTACCCACATTCATCGATCTTGTGAAGACTGAAGGAATCAAGGCATTAAAGCCTACACTCCTCCTTCAAATCTAACGGTCATGACAGACCTTGGATCCTCCCGAATGGATCACATTCGTTCATATTCCAATCGAAAGGATATTCCCTTCTGATACTTGAATCTCACTATCCTTCTTGATCTTTTTCAGTTATGAAGGACTTAGGAGCGTTACACTCTTTCTACTGGATTTAACACTTAAAAGAATTTCCGCGTACCCCTTGCACTCATTCATCAAGTCTAGAACTTAAGTAGTTCTCGGTCTCTACTTGCCTCACAGAGATCCGGTGCATATCTACACTACCTCTCCCGATCTTAACAAAATATTTCCTCCAAGGGACTTAGAATGACTAGGTGGGTCGACATGCATTCATGAAACTATGTCCAAGGTCGATAGACATACAGTTCATGACTCTATCTTCAGCAACCACAGGATGCAAGAATTTACAAGTATAAAAAATGTCCTATCCATATGATTTCCTACTTTCCTAATTCCACATTCAAGAAGATACAAAATAAGGAAATACAATATAAATCATTAAGTAAACATAACCATCCCTGCAACATTCATAAGATATCCAAATTTAACTCACAGTACACAAGATCTACGATTACTTATCTATTACAGGTGGTAGCCAACTAATTGACTGTGGGTGTTCATCCTTCCACCCGATCATAGGCTTAGAGGAATTCATTCTTAGCACTCTGGCCACCCCCATGCCAAGCCATGATATCACTAGGGAACTCTCGCAGTTCTCAAGGATTCTTTCTCTGTTTCAGCTTCTTCTCAGGTTCTGTTATCTACGAAATTTCAAATATTTCTCTCTCTATTATGGCCTCGACAAGGATTATCAGATGCTCTCTTAGCATCAAGATTGCATCCTTTTGTTCATCATCTTATGGAGAGATACATGCATCTCCCTTACCAGCTTGCGCTCCCCCCTCCTCTCTGGTTGTCCGTGTGTATCTATCTTTCCTTTTCTTTTCTTTTTGGAAGGTTCCTGAACTATCACGTTCCTTCTGTCAGAAGGAATCTCGGGTCTGCATGTCTCTGTGGTACTTTAGGCTGACATTCTGTAGCTAGACCATGCTTCCATTCATGGGGGTGGTTGATAAATTAACCACTGGTCTTTTCTTCATTAATTGATTTCTCTCCTTGGGATCCGAAGGAGGTTTATCATCCTCATCAAGGGGAAATTTGGAGTTATTTGATATAATGAACCCTCTCATATAGTTTTCACATTCTTCCTCTAGTGATATCATGGCTAGTATTTTCAAGGCTTCACCCCCACAGTCATTTATTGGCAACTCAAACAATAATACATTTACATTTTCCACATGCCTTAGCATGGTAATTCCTATTTTATGATTAATTACAAACTGGGGGAAACAAGGATATTACTGGTAGCGTCCCTCAGACCTGAAGACATTGACTCTAGATATCATCTTCTCACTCCCACATGCTCTCTAAATGAATCATTCTTAAAAGGTTTTTCCCAAATAAGGAAAGGACCAAAGAAGTAGATGAAGCACTAGTGGGTTGACGAAGAAAAAACCCTCAAACAATGCTAGAAATTAGCTCCTACCCATAGGCTCAAAACTCCCTACAAGTTGTTGGTATCCATGCTCTGCCACCTATATGGAGAAGAAAAGAGCACATATTTTCAAACTGATTCGTTTCATTTGACACACACCATCGTACAGACGGGAAACATATTCAACTGGGAGGACATCCTGGTTTTCAACATATGTCTACATGTGAAGAATCTCCTAGGTATGAAGAAACCTTGTTTTTATATGTTGGCCTACATGATCGATGCCATTTTCTCCTCTATATAGTTTCCCGAACTGGGGTGGAACTGGGACCAAAATCAACCTCCCATCCATGTATACTACTCTCAATTATGGAGCATTAATTACATACACCACTTTTATGATAATATGTAATCTATTTCTATCCCCTCCACACTCCATCCTATTTGGTTTCCTTGGACTTTCTAATCTCCTTCGAAGCCAGGAATGGAATGAAAATGGTAGCCGACTAGTTTCTCTATAAATATTACTCATATATCAGGGTGTATGGGACCACCAAATCCCCACACCTTTTACCATACTTTGTCCCAGACCATTTGTTGATGAGGGAAATTGCATACCAAACCATGGGGTCAAGGGTTACTACACTATTGAAAACCAACAACAAAAAACTTTGGCCAATTTTCCCTATCCACAATGGAATTTACACTATTTCCAATAGCCAACATGCAAGGAAAGAAGAAGAGGCCTTACAAGAGATAATCCTATGCCTAGGAGAGCCTAAAGGCCATGAGCCTCATGAGCTAGCAATCAACCATGTCAGGTATGTTGGTCTCACCCATTCTAATATCCATGTGCTCGATTTTGAGGAAGATAATTTTAAGGGAACACTCTATTATGACAAAGTCCTACACCAGTAGCCCCATGACACTGCCAAGCAGAGGCTTGAACTTGAACAAGAAGAGATCAAGAGGGAAAATATAAACCAATTCCAAAGGTTACTTTAGTGAGAACATGACACCAACATCACCAAAGAGTAGGATAAAACCAAGAAATAAGAACATATTGAACAAAAAAGGATCCAAGATGACCAATATTATTAGAAAAGGCAATTTAAGGAGGAGAAGAATAGAATAGAACATGAGCGCATGACACATCATGCTGCACTCCAAAAGAAAAAAGAAGAAGAAGCCAAAAAGTTGGTTGAGGAAGAAGAAGTGAAGAGGCTAGTTGATGAAGCAGAAGCCGAGAAATTGGATGATGAGGCATAGACAAAACAATTAGTTGACGAGGCTGAAGCTAAGAATAAATAAGATGAGCTATTGAAGAAGAATTCAATCCAGACACCTAGCACTCCATCGACGCCCAACATGGGCATTGTGAACATACCTCCTCTATAATACACTCCCATAAATACCATTCCAAAAGATTCCTCCTTCTCCTCCCAATACCCAAATTTTGAGGGCTCTGTAATATCCATTGGAGACTACTACTTTGATAATAGGGCAAGAAGTATCGAGAAGAGATCAAACAAGAGGAAAAGAGGAGAATACACGAGGTCAAAATCATCCATAGGGAGGGAATTAGTGTGGAAAGTAGGGCATGATCCTGAAGAAAATGTAGTCCAAGTAGCTTCAACACTCAATGATTTCATAGGGATAAATGCCTCATCTACCCTTGAGGTAACCAACACCCTCAACATTGCCAAGAACATAGTAGTTGAATTGGAGACAGAGTTGAAAAATGTAAAGGAAAATTTCACCATAGATGTCTAGGAAGTTGTAAAAGCAATTGAGAGTCTTAATACAAAAAAGATGAACAGAGCCCTACAAGCTCAAAGAGACCATATGAATGTAGAATTTGAGAAAAGGATAAAAATCCAAGTAGATACCCATATAAACGAGTAAGAGGTGGGAAAATAGAAACTCAAGGAAGCCATAGAAGAGACCAGAGCATCGACATGCACTGTGGAATTTATCAAGGAACATGCATTGGAGTTGAGTGAAGAATTAGCGACAAGAAAGAATGAACTCCTTGATATGTTAAGTAGCATACAGGATGAGTGAGAGGAACAACTTAGGATGCAAAGCACATTGATAGAGAATCAAGAAAGGTATCAGGAAGTGAGCGAAGCCTTAGAGGAGAAGTTGAGTTGGCAGGATATGCACAAACCTCCACCTACCACACTATCTATATATTCTAAAAGGGAAATACTTAGATGCCAGATGCTCTTTGACACTAGCAGACCTCTCTTCAAGAGTGCACACACCACCCAAGGAACAATAGTTGACACTTGCACAAACCTATGGAGAAATGAAAATGATCTTGTCGAAGAGGCAAGGGTACAACCAATGAAGTCCATCGATGAAACACCATCTTCTAGTGATAGAATGGTTGAGGTGGAGGATCACAAGAAATTCATCTAGGAAAACATCCAGAATCTATGTCAATTTGAGGAAAAATCAATTGAAGAACACATGTTGAAACCCGCCCAGCTCACCCACAAAATCCAATCATTTGTCAAGAATACAATAGACCAGTTATATCAAGAAGTATCTGCCAAAATTTGAAACTAAGGATCACACTTAGAGAGATTGCAATCAAGCAAACTTGAGAGTATATTAAGAGATCATTCCATTTGGAAAGAATACCAAGATCAGCTATAAGAACAGGGTAGTTCATGATTACAAATTCCACAATTCTTTCCAGATGTTACCTTCTTCGGTTATTGTAATCTCAATTTTGAATTTAGAATATGAAGAACCCCTTTTTGTAAAACGGACCTAATTTCATGATTGAAAAGATGATGATTGTAAACAGTCACTCCTCACTATAAAAAGGATGACTTTCCATTTGAAAGGGCTTTTGGTTTCGGGATGTAGCAAGAGAGTATTTCTACTGCAAGTTAATTTGAACCGAGAGACATTCTAGTTGGAGATTATGGTGTTGATGTGTATGAATGTGACTATTCTATTTATGCATGTATCTTATTGTAGTTTATGAATATTGGTTGATGACTTACTTCTGAATTAATGTTTGCAATTTACAGTTACCATGACTTTCAGAATGATTACAACGATAGCATCATATAGTTAACTAATCATTTTCTTGATTCTAACAAGTTATGTTGTTGAATTTGTATATTACTTGTGTTATGAATTTATTCTAATAAAGTAATACATATATTTCACTGTATTCATTTTTTTTAGTTTGCTCTTGATCAAGATAGGTTAGTTTAGAATTAGTTAGAGACTGCATCTTAGAATAATCAACATCTAGCTTATTATAATTTTAGTTAGTTAAAATTTTTATTTTTTATTCATCCGAGAACCTTTAGTTCTCAGATTCATATTTAGTTAGTATTTTAGTTAGTTTGGTAACCAGGAAAAAATCTAGTTGGAAACACTACCCCAAACGAGAGTGGGTCTAATTAGGACATCCATCAAGCATTTTTCCCTCATATGATTGAGCGGGTCATTCTATCCTGTCGACATATGCCACATAAAAAATGGATAGGTTTTGAGGTCAAAATTTGATCCAAGAGGATCTTGGTGGCCACCCACCTAGTCCAACTGGCTCAAAACAATCTTTTGGAAATTTACTATTTTTAGCATTTTTTTGGGTCCCAAACTTCCAGGGCCATTTTGAGGGCCTAAACATCATTTTTTCATGATCGAGTACCTCAAAGATGGCTATACGCTCTGATTGATCCCCCAAAATGGATCTCCTCATTGATACCTTTCTAACAAGCTATCGTGCGTCCTAAATGAAGATCATATGCAAAAGTTACAACCCCAGGAAGTTGATGTACTAACTTACACCAACGGGGCCCACATGACTTTTGGTGCTTCATCTCCTAGGGTTAGGTTTTTGGATTTCTAGGGTTTTTCCATTCATGTTTATTGTAAACAGGCATCCAGAGCCTCATTGTATTCATCTTCTTTAAATGAGCATAGTCGTCACATCTCTTCTCAAAGATAAGGTACCACCATTCTAAAAAGCATGTTTCAGTTTGCATTGTTAAAGTTTTCAACATATTTCTTATTCAATAGAAGTCAAGTTTTACTATATCTCTATGATTTTTCACCGTGTCTCTGTTATTTTTCACTGTGTCTCTGTGTTCATATTATAAATCTGTGGTTTCATTTCGTTCCACTCATAAATCCATATCAGTGGTATCAGAGCAGTCTGCTCCTTGTCATTTTTTTTAATGCATGTCCCCGACATGGTTAGGGTATAGAGAGTTAGGTCTTGAGCTTGTTTCTCTTGAGGAAAATTTCTCTCACACACCCAAGAAACCATCCATTGAGGGAAAAAATAAAGATGATGGGATAATATATCCTTTCAAAATGTTGCTCGAGGAAGCCCTTGAGTGACAAAGGGATGAGATGATGGACAACTTTGCAAAAATCCTTCGACGGATGCCAACAAGTGACAGATCCACCTCAAGTGGAGGCACCGCCCCCTAGGTAAAGATCAATTTTGATATTCCTATATTTGAAGGTCAAATAGATGCGGATGTCGTATATAAATGGTTAAACCTTCTAAAAGGGTATTTTTCTATCCATGACTTTTCCCATAGATAAACGATTACATTCGCTCTCCTCAAGGTCGCCCCCCATGTCAAATATTGGTGGGAGACTTTCTATGAGAAAAAGGAAATAGAGGGATCCACATTATTTGTAGTTTCACCCACTTGGGGTTCCTTCAGGGATGATATTAAGGAACAATACTACCTTGTTGGAATTTATGACGACTTGTATAGAAGATGGACCACACTGCGGCAGGAAAGAGACCAAACAGTTCAAGAGTTCACTGATGTCTTCCATACCTTGTGCACCAAGCTGGGTATCAAATATTATGAGTGACATCTGGTATACATCTAGACATAAATGGAGCTTTCAGATATCTCATCCTTGGGTGTGGCCTATCGATATGCTGTCAAAATCGAGCAGAAGATTAAACAAAAGACACTACGGTTTGGGTCTGGGAACCCCTCATATCAGAAGAAAGGAAAGCGAAGCCCCAACCCGCAGAACAAAGGATAGAGAAAAGATGGGAAACCTTAGGACAACTAGTTGAAGCCACAAGTAAATAAGGAAAATGGGAAGATGAAGAAAGATACTAGAAAGTGGTGCGACTTCCATTAGAGCCCCTGACATAACAATGATGATTGCCACTCAAATAAGTCATTAGTGGCTAAGGTAAAATCATTTGAATCAGATGCAAGTTCTGAATCTAAGTTAGAACCAGAAAATGGGAGACAAATCATTGATGCAGAACCCAACGCCACCGTTTCTACCACTAAGATCCATCCCGATGAACCTGATGAGCCAGAGGAAGGCAAGCACCTCTTTCATTCATAGATGTGGGTGAAAGACACTCCACTACACTTCATCATTGATATCAGTAGCAAGAAGAACCTCATCTAAGTAGAGGTCGTCAAACGTCTATCCCTGCTGACAATGTCGCACCTGCAACCCTACACCATCGGATGGCTCCGTCAAGGAAGTGATCTTCGCATCAGACAACAATGCTGCCTGTTGTACGACATCTATTCAAAGATGAGGTATTTTGTGATGTTTCTCCCCTTGAATTTTGTGATGTTCTTTTGGGCCAACCTTATTTATGGAAATGTCTTGTTGTATATGAGTCTAGGCCTTGCAGTGTTATTATTACTTTGAACAGGAAATTGTATAGGATACCGGAGGTAATCCCACCTAGTTTTATTTCTTTGATCTCTTCCAAGCAATGCAGGAAGGTCATTTCTCGGACCAAGAAGTTTGAATTCTTCGTGATTCACTCTCAGAGTGAGAAAAAGGTTGCAGCCACATCCATGGCCTTTGCGAATGACCTCTCCATGCAGCAAAAGCAAGTGGATAAGGTCATGGAAGAATACAAAGACATATTCTCATCACCTATTGGGCTACCTCTGCACTGTCAGGTCAAGCATCCCATCGATATGACCCCCAACGCACAACTACATAATAGGTCAGCCTATCGTCGCTCTCTGCTAGAAAATGAAGAGATCAAGCGTTAGATCCAAGAAACACTCCACAAGGGGCGCATCCGACCCAACTCATCACCTTGTGGAAGCCCAATCGTACTGGTGCAGAAGAAAGATGGGACGTAGAGACTCTACATTGATTACCAGGCCCTAAATAAAATCATATTTAGGAACCGGTACCCAATTCCCCTAATCGACGATCTCCTTGATCAACTCAAGGGGGAAAAATACTTCATTAATATTGATCTGAATTATGGCTACCACCAAGTCCCAATAGAGTAGACATATGTATGGAAATCTGCCTTCAAGTCTAATCTGAAAATGAAAAGGCTTGAGTCTCTTTAAAATTGCAAGTGAAATTTGTATGTGCTTGGGTAATAGGATCAAGTTACAAACACATAAAACTTAATGAGTTTTTACTTAATCATGAGCAACGTAAAAAGTCATAAACAACCATCAAAGTAAACACATTAACACAACAAATTGATAAAGGAGTTCACCCCTCTCTTGGGCTACATCTCTTGGTCCAACTTCTAATGGATAATTTTCATTAATGCTCAAAGTGTTAAAATTAGTGCTTTACAATGCTCAGAATGAAAAATAGATAGCTTCAATGGCTCCAGAACATCCAAAAACCCCTACCTGGGCTCTTCCTGCACCTAGTTTGGCCAAAAACTGAGTTGGAATCACTCCCTGGAAGTTTCTCCCAATTCTTTTGTTTTCTTTGCTTGCCAAAACACACCCAGAATGATTGAACCTAGCCTTTGTGTGTTTTCTGTTCCAAAAACTCAGCACGCATGTGCATCTCACAAATTTTGGCAAATTGTCAAACGATTAGCGCCATTAGCGCCTCCAAGGGCAGAGGTCGTGGTCGTGTGTCCCCCATGTGGCCGGGTGCCAACCTATTTTTATGCTCCCCTGATGGCTATCCATTGAGAAGTCCGCCACGTGGTCACAAGGTAAGGTCAGGTGTAATGGCATGTGTCCATGAACACCTGTGGTTCCCTACATTATGTTCATGTGGGATAAGGTAAGTTCAAGGGATAGGGTTTAGCCCTGGACCTTTTTTCACCCAAGCAAAACTTGATTTAAACTCAAATGCTGATGGAATGGTATAGGGTTAAGAACTTCATGGCAGACGGGATGGTAGCCCGGATTGATCCAACACATTTCCACTTGCCTCAGAGGTCATGGGTTTGACCCCCATGGACTCCAAACTTTAATATTACGGAGGGGTGCCACATGGCAACCCATGTCTAGGCCACGTGGCACCATAACATTGGTCCATCACCATGACACCTGTCGAAGTCGGATTGGTCCACGTACCATGCCAAACACCTTCCACATCAACCTCTGCCACATCACCACTTACCACATGTTAGTAGTACGACCCTGCCATGTCAGCAGTATGGCCCTTCCACGTCAACAGTATGACCCTGCCACATCAGCACTGTATGAACTGTACAATCAACAAAATTTTGCATGTTTGGCAAAGTGGACAAAACACGATATCTATCCCATACGACATCTGTTTGAACCCGTTCAAGTTTTTTTGGGATAGTGAGGACGTGGCCTACGGACGAGTCCGTTTTGAAGCAATTTCGAGCACTTTGAGTTTTGAGCATATTTTGATCCCCTGGATCACTCCTCCCCATTGGGAAGATTTTGGACCTCCAAAAGACTACTTTCCTTCTATTTGAAGATGAGGGTACAATTCCCTCACCTTTACAACCTGAATCCATTTGGCCTTGCTTGGATTTGTTCCTTTAAGACCAACTCGAAGGTATTCCACATTTCCTCGTTTTGAAGTTGTCATCTGTTAGGACCCTACAATGTACCTTTTTTCTCACATATTTTGCTACCATTACACCATTTTTCCACTCACATTTAAACTTATACTATCACCTTACCCTATCCATCCAAATGTATATAACGTCTCTTCTCTTTACTATATGTTTAATCTGTTTTTCATATAATTTTACATTACTCTCGTACTTAACCGTTGATCAGAAATATAAGTGTTGAAACAGTTCGAACTGCAGATTAGCATTGAGGCATGTTGCTGAAACACTTAAAGCACGCAAACCCTGTGGCTAAAACAGTCCATGGTCTACGATGATGAAACAACAAATCACACAGAAGAAGCTGCTACACTCTCTGTGGTCTACGATGCTGAAACAACAACTCACACAGAAGAAGTTGTTACACTCTCTGTGGTCTACGATGCTGAAACAACAACTCACACAGAAGAAGTTGTTACACTCTCCGTGGTCTACGATGCTAAAAAAACAACTCACACAAGAAGAAGCTGCTACACTCTCCGTGGTTTACGATGCTGAGTAGGGTCTGTCAGGACAAAGTCCATATGAGTATGGATACTCTTTGACCAAGAACCTTTCAATTTCTAAATCAGAATCCTCACTTACCAAAATTGTGTTTTGGTCTGCATAGGGCTTGGGTTTATTTCGAGCACATCGTGAAACTCAACGAGTGGCCTTTTTATTCTTATAATTGACATCGATGCTGCCTTTAAACTTTTTCTCTGTGGATTTTTTAACAGTCTTAACACAACCCTTAGGATGCGGATCCGGTTGAGTGTCGGGTTGGGTAGAATCAGGGTAGGTCGAGGGTTCCAAATTAGCGATAGGATCACAGGGCACGAGCGAAGGAGGAGAGATGGTAGGTTTCATGAGGGTTTCTGTGACGATAGGCTTGTCAACCTATCGTAACTCACTACTACCAAAACCATTTCGTAATAGAAAAGCATCCCAACAATCATTGTTTAATTTCAACTGATGTATAATGATAATCTTGATTAAAAAATGGTGGAACAAACTAGAATCAGACTTCTTCCTCTCAAAACCGCTTTCCCATCTTATATAGACTTCGAAGGAGGAAATAGGGCATGTTCAGGGGGAAATCGATAAAAATCATAAGCAATCGCAAGTGATAAAAGAAAACCAACCCAAATCTCCCCTCACAGGTAACAAACTGTTTCACAATAGCTAACAGATCATGCCATCTAGGTTTTAAAGCTGAGACAAGCATACCTCAGTCGCAGCTGGTAATTCTCCTTGAGGTGAACAACAATGACCAGGGAACCTCTTCAACCTTTGAGTTTTTGAACCACTTTTTCCCCACAGCTGGTAAACCAATAGCTTGGCTTATAAAATCTTCATTTACCTCAAGCTGTACATCTCCTAAAAATTTTCTGCAACCGTCGAATGTCAACGCGAATTCTTGAGCAACTCTTAGATTAAAACCCTCGAACTTTTCAATAAACACACGCCAGCCGTTCTTTTCTAGGTCATCTCTGGCATTGTCAAATGATAACAAGGTTTGGATTCCATTGGGTTCAATCCTCACCACAGGAGCCATGGCTAACATAAAGTAATCAACACAGGAAACAGAGGTAGGTTTTGATAGAAAAAACACAGATCCATAGCCCCGAGTTTCCTCAATGCAATGCAAAGACAGTTCGAAATGGTAGGCATGAGCGTTAATTACCATGCGTGTGAAAGAGGTTGTGTAGACCGAGGCCATGTAGAGCTATAATACCACACTGTACTTAAAATGACACCTTGGCATATTGGTACGCATAAGGATCAGAACAGTAGAATAGTATGCGTATCCATAACTTGACCATAAAGATTAATGTATCAAATAAACATTGAACCATTAAAAATTTTATGAATCAAAACCCCATTGACATTAATCGAATGCTAAATGAGTGGAGGTTTTATACTTATGTAACCAAGGCACGTTTAATACCAAGGGGTTATAAACAAGGAAAACAATTGTGTTTATAGCAAAAGACAACAATTCGATAATAGACCGATATGAATAGTTTTCCTTTTGATCAAAAATCGAACTCAAGTGTGAATTACAGCTACAAGTTTTCATGCTTACAGTCATGAAAACTTAAAATTGAAAGGAAGGTATGTAAAAGGCAACAAATAATAAGTGTCGTTGCTTATGATGAGTAACGAGAATTTAAAGACCCTGTGTTAGGCAACTTATAAACAAATAGAAATTACATTATTGCTGCCAACAAGTGTGGAATACGGTTAATGAGAATTATTCCATTCTTTCTATCTTGCTTCTTCTTTCTCAATTTATCTCTACAAATGTGTGTAGTATTTTCTAGCTAGATCTATTCTGTGAAGGTTCAACACATTTACATGGTGTCAGAGCTGATGAACTATTAATAAAAAAATACACCAAATCATTTTTTGTAGGTACAAAATATTAAAGAGAGCAAAAAGATGGATTATTCACCGGAAATACTTCTCACAATTCATAACAATTTGGAATGGAAGCCAAAAATTCTTCTTCATCTTAGATGCAGAGGCTTGTACCAAATAACCATGGAAATGGAAGTAGAGCCTCATTCTATAGATGAGAAAAATGATTTTGTCAATAGACAAGATATGGCCATAGGAAGTATCGACATGTTTGTTTCTCCCGAACTTTTCCATCAAGTATATGAAGAATAACAAGGATTAACTCCAAATGAATTATGGACCATATTGGAGGTTCTATTTGGGAATAAAAAATATTGTGAAGATTTCATGTAGGAGGTCGAATAGATAGAGCCAGAAGAGAATCCATCAGAAGATCAAGCCTCTTATTATGAAGAGTCTTCTACAAATTGTTTTGCAGAAATTTGTATTCCATTAATTGAAGATGATGTCTACTCCATTTCAGATTTATTTTTTGAAATTCATGTGGAAAATATATGGCATGCATCTCAGGAGTCACATGAAGATACTTTTGCATGCACCATGCATGCATCTCAGGAGACAAAAAGGGAACTGCGCACATCAGACACCATTTTCATATTTTCTGAGAAAAATATGCAGAAACAAATTGGATATTTGAATTTCTCTCAGGGAAATATCCAATTTCAAAAAACAAAATCGTCCGAAACAGAGTCCGGAAACTGAAGTTATGATCGTTTCAAAATCAACAAAATTTCAACATTTTTCCGGAAACGACCGTACAGTTTTCAAAATTTCATCCAAAATTTATTTGGATATTATTCATTACAAGAAGATAAAGTGGATATGTGTGGAAATATCAATGATGCATATACTTCATCAGATCCATGGATACATCTACATCTTCAAAAAAATCTTCAAAGACCACAAAATTTCACAATTGCGAGGTCTTCTTAGAGTGAAGGACATGGTTTCTTAGCAACTGCCTTTTGTTCCGTATCATTTTTTATTTTATGCATTTTAATTTGAGGGGGGGTTTTGTTCCCATGAGTTTTTCCCTCTTTGCTCATTTAGTTCAGTGTATCTTTTGTATTTGGGTACTTAACATGGCCTCGTAGCCGGGATCCATTCTTTATTTTCACCATAGTGATGTTCAGGGGGGTGTTGGAGTTACTTCACACACACCTAGGATTTATTTTTCCTAAGGTTATTCCTTGTTTATTATTCATAATTAGTCATTATCCAATCTCCTATATTTTAGGGGAGAATATTCCACCTGGAGAATATTCTCTTTTAGTTGACACTTCAGTTTGACTAGTTGAGTTGAGTTTAGATGTTGCATTGGTTTTGTCACCATGCAACATTGGGATCATCACCAACTCACTACTGTTTGTTCAGTCAGTTAACTAAAGACTAGTTGACTAGTTAACTCAGCTGGGTGGAAGTTCACTCCTGTAACTGCCCGAGAGACTAGACTAGGTGGAATTTGTAAGGTAGCTAGAGAGGTAGTAGGGGGGCCCAGAGGGCCCATAGTGATAATAGTGGAGGTCATTCAATGTAAGGTGGACTAGGTCCACTATATTATTAAATAAGGCCCACTATGGTAGTTAGATATAATAAATGTAA
>ML778123.1:1944325-1957685 GCA_009831015.1 Picea engelmannii | reverse complement strand
TTACTGTTTTCAGATCTGCATATGTGTATTTGACTGATATAATCCTCTTCTTTCCTCATTCTTTCGTTAATTTCTCAAATGGTTAAAATATTCATGCAAGTTAAAACTCAACCATAATCATAAAGGATCCTGCCCCGGATCACTAATAGAACATATGAAAAATAGTTGGGTTTATGGTTTACATGATGCATTGATGATGGAAGAAAGTGGGTGTGGCAGTCAAATTTGAGTCCAAAAACCCTCCCATATAGGTAAGGCATGCGAATAGTCTATCCAGGTCAAATTTCAATGCATACAGATACAGTTTGAAAACCTTTCAACGTTGGCCCCATTCACAGGTTATTGTTTCTCGCCTCTAGTATCTTGATGGTGTTGATTAAGAAATTAACAAAATAGAGGGATTTTTCATCACAACTATGAAGCAGATACATTGTATATACATTAATGTAGAACTTGAAAGAAAAATAAATAAATATCTACGAAAGCCTAAAACTTGCGTCAACCAAATTGGGTACTCGGAAAGAAAATTAGGTTTTATGGTTTACATGATGAAGTGATGATGGACGAAAGTGGGTGCGTCACTCAAATTTGAGTCCAGAAACCCTCCCATATAGTTAAGGTAAGCCAATAGTCTATCCATGAAAATTTTCAGTGCATACAGAAATTGTTTGAAAAAATTTCAATGTTGGCCCCATTTGTAGGTCCCTACTGTTGAATGTGTCTAGTCCTCATGCAATTTTCATTCCTCGTTGCTCTTTACTTGACCATGGTGTAGTCCCCAAGATCCATTAGTTTTTTACATAATTACATACTAATGGCATAAAATTATAGATGAACTTTTGTTGTCGATAGTATAGAAAATTCATCGCAAGAGTATTTGCATTCGTTTTTCTTGCAACGATATTAAATGATGCATCTTGAATTCATTTAATATTTGGTTTATCAACTTGAAATATCAATTTGATACTTTTCAAGATAGCTGGACCTTCAGTCAAATACAAATATGAAACTTGGAATCATTAACATATCTACTAGAACATATGAAAAATAGTTGGGTTTATGGTTTACATGATGGATTGATGATGGAAGAAAGTGGGTGTGTCAGTCAAATTTGAGTCCAAAAACCCTCCCATATTAGTAGGGCATGCGAATATTCTATCCAGGTCAAATTTCAATGCATACATATACAGTTTGAAAACATTTCGACGTTGGCCCCATTCACATGTCAATGTTGCTTTCCTCTAGTATCTTGATGATGTTGATTAAGCAATCAACGAAATAGAGGGATTTTTCATCACATCTATGACGTAGATACATTGTATATACATTAATCTAGAACCTAAAAGAAAAATGAATAAAGACCGACGAAAGCCTAAAACTTGCATCAACCAAATTGGGTACACTAAAAGACAATTAGGGTTTATGGTTTACATGATGAAGTGATGATGGAATAAAGTGGGTGTGTCACTCAAATTTGAGTCTATAAGCCCTCCCATATTGTTAAGGCAAGCCACTAGTCTATCCATGAATATTTTTAGTGCATACAGAAACTGTTTGAAAAAAATTCAAGGTTGGCCCCATTCGCAGGTCCCTGCTGTCGGATGTGTCTAGTCCTCGTGCAATTTTTGTTCCTCATTCCTTGTTAATTGACCATGGTGTAGTCCCAAAGATCCATTATTTCTGTACAAAATTACATACTAATGTCATAAAATTATCGATGAACTTTTTTCGTCGATAGTATAGCAAATTCGTCGCAAAGTTTTTTACATTCATCTCTCTTGCGACAATATCAAATGATGCAGCTTGGATTCATTTCATATTTGGTTTATCAACTTGAAATCTCAATTTGATACTTTGCAAGCTAGCTGGACATTCAGTCAAATACAAATATGAAACTTGGAATCATTAACATATCTACTAGAACATATGAAAAATAGTTGGGTTTATGGTTTACATGATGCATTGATGATGGAAGAAAGTGGGTGTGTCAGTCAAATTTGATTCCAGAAACCCTCCCATATCGGTAAGGCATGTGAATAGTCTATCCAGGTCAAATTTTAATGCATACAGATACAGTTTGAAAACATTTCGACGTTGGCCCCATTCACATGTCATTATTGCTCACCTCTAGTATCTTGATGGTGTTGATTAAGAAATCAATGAAATAGAGGGATTTTTCATCACAAATATAAATCAGATACATTATATATACATTAATGTATAACCTAAAAGAAAAATGAATAAAGATCGATGAAAGCCTAAAACTTGCGTCAACCAAATTGGGTACTCTAAAAGAAAATTAGGGTTTATGGTTTACATGATGAATTGATGATGGAAGAAAGTGGGTGTGTCACTCAAATTTGAGTCTAGAAACCCTCCCATATTGTTAATACATGTCAATAGGCTATCCATGAAAATTTTCAGTGCATACATAAACTGTTTGAAAAAATTTCAATGTTGGCCCCATTCGCAGGTCCCTACTGTCAAACGTGTCTAGTCCTCATGCAATTTTAGTTCCACATTCCTCGTTACTTGACCATGATGTAGTCCCCAAGATCCATTATTTTTGTACATAAATACATACTAATGGCATAAACTTATCGATGAACTTTTGTCGTCTATAGTATAGCAAATTCGTCGCAAGAGTATTTACATTCGTCTTTGTTGCGACGATATCAAATGATGCAGCTTGGACTCATTTCATATTTGGTTTATCAACTTAAAATCTCAATTTGATACTTTCAAGCTAGCTGGACCTTCAGTCAAATACAAATATGAAACTTGGAATCATTAACATATCTACTAGAACATATGAAAAATAGTTGGGTTTATGGTTTACATGATTCATTGATCATGGAAGAAAGTGGGTGTGTTAGTCAAATTTGAGTCCAGAAACCCTCCCATATATATAAGGCATTGGAATAGTCTATCCAGGTCAAATTTCAATACATATAGATACAGTTTGAAAACATTTCGATGTTGGCCCCATTCACATGTCACTGTTGCTCACCTCTAGTATCTTAATGATGTTGATTAAGAAATCAACGAAATAGAGGGATTTTTCATCACAGCTATGACACAGATACATTGTGTATACATTAATGCAGAACCTGAAAGAAAAATGAATAAATACAGACGAAAGCCTAAAACTTGTGTCAACCAAATTGGGTACTCTGAAAGAAAATTAGGGTTTATGGTTTACATGATGAAGTGATGATGGAAGAAAGTGGGTGTGTCACTCAAATTTGAGTCTAGAAAACCTCCCATATTGTTAAGACATGTCAATAGGCTATCCATGAAAATTTTCAGTGCATACATAATCTGTCTGAAAAAATTTCAACGTTGGCCCCATTCGCAGGTCCCTACTGTCAGACGTGTCTAGTCCTCATGCAATTTTCATTCCTCATTCCTCATTAATTGACCATGATGTAGTCCCCAAGATCCATTATTCTTGTACATAAATACATACTAATGGAATAAACTTATCGATGAACTTTTGTCGTCTATAGTATAGCAAATTCGTCGCAAGAGTATTTACATTAGTCTCTGTTACGATGATATCAAATGATGCAGTTTGGATTCATTCCATATTTGGTTTATCAACTTAAAATCTCAATTTGATACTTTCAAGCTAGCTGGACCTTCAGTCAAATAAAAATATGAAACTTGGAATCATTAACATATCTACTAGAAAATATGAAAAATAGTTGGGTTCATGGTTTACATGATGCATTGATGATGGAAGAAAGTGGGTGTGTCTATAAAATTTGAGAGCAGAAACCCTCCCATATTGTAAGGCATGCGAATAGTCTATCCAGGTCAAATTTCGATGCATACAAATATAGTTTGAAAACATTTCGGTGTTGTCCCCATTCACATGTCATTGTTGCTAGAGTCTAGTATCTTGATGGTGTTGATTAAGAAATCAACGAAATATAAGGATTTTTCATCACATCTATGATGCAAATACATT
This sequence comes from Picea engelmannii, assembly GCA_009831015.1. NCBI lineage: Eukaryota > Viridiplantae > Streptophyta > Pinopsida > Pinales > Pinaceae > Picea > Picea engelmannii. The sequence goes on along the minus strand of ML778123.1, from coordinate 1,953,712 downwards.
GTATATACAGTAATGTAGAACCTGGAAGAAAAATGAATAAAGACCGACGAAAGCCTAAAACTTGCGTCAACCAAATTGGGTACTCTCAAGGACAATTAGGGTATATGGTTTACATGATGAAGTGATGATGGAAGAAAGTGGGTGTGTCACTCAAATTTGAATCTAGAAACCCTACCATATCATTAAGGCATTACAATAGTCTATCCATGAAAATTTTTAGTGCATACATAAATTGTTTGAAAACATTTCAACGTTGGTCCCATTTGCAGGTCCCTATTGTCGAACATGTCTAGTCCTCATGAAATTTTCATTCCTCGTTGCTCATTACTTGACCATGGTGTAGTCCCCAAGATCCATTATTTTTGTACATAATTACATACTAATGGCATAAAATTATCGATGAACTTTTGTCGTCGATAGTATAGCAAATTCGTCGCAAGAGTATTTACATTCGTTTTTCTTGCGATGATATCAAATGATGCATCTTGGATTCATTTCATATTTGGTTTATCAACTTGAAATCTCAATTTGATACTTTGCAAGATAGTTGTACCTTCAATCAAATACAAATATGAAACTTGGAATCATTAACATATCTACTAGTACATATGAAAAATAGCTGGGTTTATGGTTTACATGATGCATTGATGATGGAAGAAAGTGGGCGTGTCAGAAAAATTTGGGTCTAGAGACCCTCCCATATCGGTAAGGCATGCGAATATTCTATCCAGGTCAAATTTCAATGCATACATATACTGTTTGAAAACATTTCGACCTTGCCCCCATTCACATGTCAATGTTGCTTGCCTCTAGTATCTTGATGAAATTGATTAAGAAATCAACGAAATAAAGGGATTTTTCATCAAAACTATGATGAAAATACATTTTATATACATTAATGTAGAACCTGAAATAAAAATGAATATATACCAATGAAAGCCTAAAACTTGTTTCAACCAAATTGGGTACTCTGAATGAAAATTAGGGTTTATGGTTTACATGATGAAGTGATGATGAAAGAAAGTGGTTGTGTCACTCAAATTTGAGTCCATAAACCCTCCCATATCGTTAAGGCATGTTAATATTCTATCCATGAAAATTTTCAGTGCATACAGAAACTGTTTGAAAACATTTCAACGGTGGCCCCATTCGCAGGCCCCTGTTGTCGGACGTCTCTAGTCATCGTGCAATTTTTGTTCCTCGTTCCTCATTACTTGACCATGGTGTAGTTCCAAAGATTGATTATTTTTTTACATAATTACATACTAATGGCATAAAATTATCGATGAACGTTTGTCGTTGATAGTATAGCAAATTTGTTGCAAGATTATTTACATTTGTCTCTCTTGCGACGATATCAAATGATGCATCTTGGATTCATTTCATATTTGGTTTATCAACTTGAAATCTCAATTTGATAGTTTGCAAGCTAGCTAGACCTTCAGTCAAATACAAATATGAAACTTGGAATCATTAACATATCTACTAGAACATATGAAAAATAGTTGGGTTTATGGTTTACATGATGCATTGATGGTGGAAGAAAGTGGGTGTGTCAATCAAATTTGAGTCTAGAAACCGTCCCATATCGGTAAGGAATGTGAATATTCTATCCAGGTCAAATTTCAATGCATACATATACAGTTTGAAAACATTTCGACGTTGGCCCCATTCACATGTCACTGTTGCTCGCCTCTAGTTTCTTGATGGTGTTGATTAAGCAATCAACGAAATAGAGGGATTTTTCATCACAACTATGATGCAGATACATTGTATATACATTAATGTAGAATCTGAAAGAAAAATGAATAAAGATCGATGAAAGCCTAAAACTTGCATTAACCCAATTGGGTACTTTGAAATAAAATTAGGGTTTATGGTTTACATGATGAAGTGATGATGGAAGAAAGTGGCTGTGTCACTCAAATTTGATTCCAGAAACCCTCCCATATCGTTAAGTCTTGTCAATATTCTATCGATGAAAATTTTCAGTGCATACAGATACTATTTGAAAACATTTCAACGTTGACCCCATTCGTAGGTCCTTGTTGTCGGACGTCTCTAGTCCTCGTGAAATTTTCGTTCCTCATTCCTTGTTACTTGACCATGGTGTAGTCCCCAAGATCAATTATTTTTGTACATAATTACATACTAGTGGCATAAAATTATCGATGAACGTTTGTCGTCGATAGTATAGCAAATTTGTCGCAAGATTATTTACATTTGTCTCTCTTGCGACAATATCAAATGATGCATTTTGGATTCATTTCATATTTGATTTATCAACTTGAAATCTCAATTTGATACTTTTCAAGCTAGCTGGACCTTCAGTCAAATACAGATATGAAACTTGGAATCATTAACATATCTACTAGAACATATGAAAAATAATTGGGTTTATGGTTTACATGATGCATTGATGATGGAAGAAAGTTGGTCTGTTGGTCAAGTTTGAGTTGAGAAACCATCCCATATCGGTAAGGCATGTGAATAGTCTATCCAGGTCAAATTTCAATGCATACAGATACAGTTTGAAAACATTTCGACGTTGGCCCCATTCACATGTCACTGTTGCTCGACTCTAGTATCTTGATGGTGTTGATTAAGAAATCAATGAAATAGATGTATTTTTCATCACAAATATGACGCAGATACATTGTATATACATTAATGTAGAACCTTAAAGCAAAATGAATAAAGACCGACGAAAGCCTAAAACTTGCGTCAACCAAATTGTGTACTTTGAAAGAAAATTAGGGTTTATGGTTTACATGATGAAGTGATTATGGAAGAAAGTGGTTGTGTCACTCAATTTGAGTCCAGAAACCCTCCCATATCGTTAAGGCATGCCAATAGTCTATCCATGAAAATTTTCAGTGCATACAAAAACTATTTGAAAAAATTTCAACGTTGGCCCCATTCGCAGGTCCCTGCTGTCGGACGTGTATAGTCCACATGTAATTTTCGTTCCTCGTTCCTCGTTACTTGACCATGGTGTAGTCCCCAAGATCCATTATTTTTGTACAAAATTACATACTAATGGCATAAAATTATCGATGAACGTTTGTCATCGATAATATAGCAAATTCGTCGCAAGATTATTTACATTCGTCTCTCTTGCGATGATATCAAATGATGCAGCTTGGATTCATTTCATATTTGGTTTATCAACTTGAAATCTCAATTTGATACTTTTCAATCTAGCTAGACCTTAAGTCAAATACAAATATGAAACTCAGAATCATTAACATAGCTACTAGAACATATGAAAAATATCTAGGTTTATGGTTTACATGATGAATTGATGAGGGAAGAAAGTGGGTGTGTCAGTCAAATGTGAGTCCAGAAACCCTCCCATATCGTTAATGCATGCAAATAGTCTATCTAGGTCAAGTTTCAATGCATACAGATACAGTTTGAAAACTTTTCGACATTGGCCCCATTCACATGTCACTGTTGCTCGCCTCTAGTATCTTGATGGTGTTGATTAAGAAATCAAGGAAATAGAGGGATTTTTCATCACAAATATGACGTAGATACATTTTGTATACTTTAATGTAGAAACTGAAAGAAAAATGAATAAAGACCGACGAAAGCCTAAAACTTGCGTCAACCTAATTGGGTACTCTGAAAGAAAATTAGGGTTTATGGTTTACATGATGAAATGATGATGGAAGAAAGTGTCTGTGTCACTCAAATTTGAGTCCTGAAAACCCTCCCATATCATTAAGGCATTCTAGTAGTCTATCCATGAAAATGTTCAGTGCATACAGAAACTGTTTGAAAAAAATTCAACATTGGCCCCATTCACAGGTCCCTGTTGTTGGACGTGTCTAGTCCTTGTGCAATTTTCATTCCTCATTCATCATTCCTTGTTCCTCGTTCCTTGACCATGGTGTAGTCCCCAAGATCCATTATTGTTTTACAAAATTACATACTAATGACATAAAATTATCGACAAACTTTTTTCGTCGATAGTTTAGCAAATTCGTCGCAAGATTATTTACATTCGTCTCTCTTGCGATGATATCAAATGATGTAGGTTGGATTCATTTCATATTTGGTTTATCAACTTGAAATATCAATTTGATACTTTGCAAGGTAGCTGGAACTTCAGTCAAATACAAATATGAAACTTGGAATCATTGACAGATCTACTATAACATATGAAAAATAGTTGGGTTTATGGTAATTTCCATCTTGAATTGATGATGGAAGAATGTGGGTGTGTCAGTCAAATTTGAGTCTAGAAACCCTCCCATATCATTAAGGCATGCGAATAGTCCTTAACCATAGTGTAGTCCCCATGATCCATTATTTTAGTACAAAATTACATACTAATGGCATAAAATTATCGACGAACTGTTTTCGACGATAGTATAGAAAATTTGTCGCAAGATTATTTACATCAGTCTCTCTTGTGACGATATCAAATGATGCTTGGATTCATTTAATATTTGGTTTATCAAATTGAAATCTCAATTTGATACTTTTCATGATAGCTGGACGTTTAGTCAAATACAAATATGAAACTTGGACTCATTAACATATCTACTAGAACATATGAAAAATAGGGTTTATGGTAATTCTAAGAAGATTCTAATAGGTAACAATATTGATGAAATATTATATGATCATGATGGTATAAAAATGAAAGAGCTTCTTTTGGTTTCAAGAATAATTTATCCTCTACTTAACAAGGCCAACCATGTGAAGGTGGAAGCTCACATGGCCCCTCCCCTCCCCCTCACATCACTCTCAATTGATCCTGAAAACCCAATCTATAAAATATAAAATAATCAAAAGCAACGTCCTATTACGATTCATGCATAGAAACTACAAAAACAAAAATTAATGAAGGTACATGAAATTATGTGTTTCTAAATGATATTTTTAGTTTACCACATACTTTACTACATTGACAACTATTTTCAGGTTTGAAATAATAATTAAACAACATGTAACCTAGAATATAAAAACGTCGCATAAAACTTAAAAACATGTAATTAACCCATGACATTAAAAGTAAATTATTTTAAGAGAATAATTCATACAAATTAAAATATTATATAGTCACATACCTAATCCAACCTCAACATCTATGTAATCATCCTTATTCTCTATCTTGATCTTCTTCATCAAACTCGACATCTGTATCATCATTTGGTTCTGAAATGATGTTGAAAGGATTGATGATATCATCATTGTCATCAATGTCATTTTTGAGCATATTTTCATCGACATCACCATCAGGAATTGCAATATTGTCTCCTATGCCTAGATCATGATCTCCATCGTCTTCTTCATCAATCAAACCTCCATGATCTTTTGGCTCTGTCTACTTTTTTGTCGAATCATCTTCTTCATATTCAATATCATCTTCTTCCTGTAAATGAGTACACTTAATTGGCCTTCCTCTTGGATCATATCTAACAACAAATGACCAATCCATTTCACCTGGAACATTTGAGTAAAATACATGTTCATATTGGATTGGAAAAACATAGTGATCATGTCCTCTTTCAAACATCATTGTTTTAATCATTGGAAAGCCATTGGCATGTTGAATAACAGTTCTTTCCTCAGCATGTTCATGCATTCGTAACCTATACCATTTGACATTGAACAATACTAATTTGAAGGAATTAAAGTCACACTCAAGTATATCGTTTAAATACCCATAGTATCTATTTTTAGATTCTCAGGGATGTCTGTTGATGTAGGATCATCTCTCAATGTCAACCAGCCAGCCAACCAACCATGTCAGCAAATTCGAATCGCGTGACGAAGAGAGGCACAACCTCATTTGAAATTTGAATTGAATGTAATTAAATGCTAAGGCTGTTGGGCCATAGAGCCACGCCTTTGTGTAGGCATAGGGTAGATAGGCCTTTAATGTTTGTAAGGCTGAGATATAGATCCAGATACTGGACTAGACAGCCCATTCAATGTAATTGAATAGGGTAGGTAGATTGGAGGGAAGAGCTCTAAGAGCCCCCTCAGGTAAAAGAGATTGGGGGGATCTCATTTTGAAGGAGAGAGTTAGTGGAGATAGAGATAATCTGTGAGTAGAGAGAAGAAGAAGGATCCAATACCTTGTCACAGGCCGTGCTCAGGAACACCTTGTAAATACAGGCATTTTCCATTTTAATATAAACAGAAGCAGTTTTTTTTGCATGGATTCTGTGTTGAATGAATGTCTTTGAGAGTCTTCTTTTATATGATGTGAATGTATGTTATGTTTATACATTGCAGGAGTTGTTTTGGTTTTAGGTTTGAGAGGTCTTTATCTTTGAGGTTTCATGTCAAGAGGGCGTGACAGAGTACTGCGGTCTCTGAATATCAGTGCACTGAAGCACTTCTGAACACTGCGGGTTCAGACAAAGACGTGCTGCAGCACAAGAAATGGAATCAACAACTCAGTGAATACCTCAAGGTTGTGGAATAACTTGGAGGCTAATATGTGGGAGAAGAACACAGTCGCATAAAGAATCTCTGGGGAGTTCTGTGAAGCTCTGCCAGGTGGGAATTGAGCATATGCACAGTGGTGCATTGAGAAGAACTCTGTTGTGAGTTCAGAAAGAAGAATCAGAATCACTGAGGATTCTGGAGAGCTCTGCCAAGTGGGCATCAAGCCAGTGCAAGGAGGGCACAAAGATAGAACTCTTCTGTGAGTTCAAGGAGAACCAGAATCACTGAGGATTCTGAGAGCTCTTCCAGGTGGGCATTGAGAGGGTGCATAGGTGCACAGGAGATAGGACTGTTGGATGTCCTGTGAAAAGATACTCTGCCAGGAGGGAATTGAGTAAGTGTGCAGATAGAAGAAAAGAGAACTCTTTGAGTTCTAGAATTTAGAGGAAGAATCCATTGAGGGATCTTCACAGGGTTGCTGAACACCCTGCAGACTCAGCAAAAGGTTGCTTGAGTAGATGGAGAGCCAGGAGGGCATCTGAATTTCTCCATCTGTGGGATAAAGAAGAAGGATTTATTTCCTTAGAGAACTGAGTGCTTGAGAATCTCAAGAGAGATAACACTTTGTGTGCGTGAAGACTCTGTATAGGTGTAGAAGTCAAAGAATCCTTTGAGGATTCAGGAGTAAAAGATCAGGAAAAATAGTGTCGCGGATAACGCAGGTGAGGCTTAAAGATGAGGAGCTCACAGAGAAAGAAGACAAAGATTGAGGCCTTTGAGAACTTGGAATTCTTCCAAGTGCAGGAAGAAAGCGCCAACAATTGGGAGGAGAAGCATCGACCGTTGGATCAGCCAAAGATATCTGGACCGTTGAAGATTCCACGTCCAAAGAGCATCAGAGTGAGCACACAGGAAGAAACGATTTGCACCGTCAGATATAGAGAAAAATACCGTCAGCCGTCATATCTGGCGAATGAGCGAGGAGCTTACGACCGGGTTTCCAAGGTGCAAGCCCAGGAGATTGGGGACCGTCAGATGTTCCCATAGATACCCGTCAGTCGTTGGATTGACTGGAGTTGCATGAGTTTTAAAGATTCGTGAACAGGAGGGTGAAAGTCCCGAAAGGATTGACTTATCAAGATATCGAAAATCGGGATATCGAAGTTCTCAAGGTCGAGAGATCGAGGCTTTATGAGTCTCGAACCAGCGAAAGAATCACAGCTGTTGATTTGAGGAAGGAAGCGTATTGCGCGATCATCCAATTCGGAGATTCGGGCACTGGTATAAGTGGAGGAAAAAGTCCCGATAGGTATTGGGATATTGGCTATCGGGAAATCATAAATCTCGTGGACAGGAGATCGGGGATTTCCATGGGAAAAATCCCGGAATCGATATGAGCCATTCGTTTGTGGAGACACGTGGTGGAGATTGAGCGACCCATCGGTACGTCGGCTACCGAGGTTTTGAGTTGACAGAGAATTCCTGTCATCGGGGTATCGAAAGTCCCAAAATCGTGAGATTGGATCAGGGTCGTCCATCTGTTGGGGACACGTGGCGGAGATCCAGATTATCGGGGAAAGTCCCGATAGAAAGTCAAATCGGCGCATCGGAGTTCGGTGTTTCGTGAGTCTTGAGGACAAGACTTCCGGAGCATTAGAAGTCGTGAAATCACGATATCGGATCAGAACCGTCCATATTAAGGGGACGCATGGCGTAAATCCGAGAGCTCGGGAAAAGTTTCAAAAGGGGAGAGCCCATCAGCATATCGGGGTTTGGTATTTCATGAATCCGGAGGATAAGAGATCGGGTAAATCCATGTTGGAAATCCCAGAATGATCTGAGCCATTTATCAGCTGGGACATGTGGGCGAGAACGGGAGCCCATCAACATTTAATAGATCGAAGGGATAAGATGCAGGAGAATTTCAGTAGTGGAAACTCCGAAATCGCGAGAAGCGATCAGGACCATCCATCATAGGGGGATGCGTGGAGGAGATCTAAGCATTCAAGAGGTTTCCCAAAAGGAAAGGCCATCTATTCGGGAAATCGGGATTCGAGAGGTCGGGAGTCTCAAAGATGATAGCATTTCGATATTGGAAACCCCAAAGGGAATAAGGCTGCGGTCTTATGAGAATTGGTCATGTGGACTAGAGAATAGCTAGGAGGGGCTAAGGCAAAAAGAGTGCATAGACAAATCGGTGATCGGGAGATCGTGGGGACATAGATTCGTGACATTGGGGATCACGAAACCATGAAACCCAAAATTAAGATCGGGGAAGTTCACGGTTGAGTGCAAAAGACTGTGGGGAAAATTAAGGACCCGTGGATCTGGTTTTTAGCAGAGATTCCACTGTGGAATCGGAAGAGCCGCTTCGGCTCGAGGAAGAAATTGAACGATCCTTAAGATCGGGAGGTCAGTGCAGAGGCCCTTTGCCGAGGTAGAGGTGGCAAGACTGCATCATCTGTCACTCCTAGAGGAAACATTAGTAACCTAGAATACTGCAGTTATCCCACTATCAAAAGTTTTCCTTGTTTGATCCAATTGTTTGATGCGAAATTTACGACCATTGCACCACATAGCCTTGTGGTGTTTCAATTGCAATATGTCAGATATGTAAAAGATGCATTGTAAATTAATAAATTAACATATATTTATATAACTTCGAAAGTATCTGAAAAATACAGTACACATGTAGTCACATTATTATAATATAAAATAACTGAATAAAATGGGTGAAATTGCTTACTTGTCCATCTTTCAAACCATATGCTAGATCAATTTCCCTCTGCGTAACATTGGCATCTCTGTTATGACGAGCTTCTCTAACCAATTTAGACAGTTGTTTCCATGATAACCTACCTCCATTATGTTGTTTACATCTTTCAATCCATACATTCATCCAGTCAAGATTGTTTGCAATGTATAAATGCAGTGCATCCCACTCTAGAGCAACTGAATCAAAAAAACATAATTCAC
>ML778123.1:1907113-1943035 GCA_009831015.1 Picea engelmannii | reverse complement strand
GCATTGTATCAAACAAATGAGCTATTTTTAGCTCCTCATAGTAGGGAAACCTCATGAATTGAGCGGGATAAGATTTCATTCCTCGTGGAAGCCCATTATTAATACCTTCATGATGATTGTGGCCTTCATGAAGCATAAAAGAATTAGAAAAATAATTATCAAATACGGTCAAATAAATTCAATGATTAAAATAAACATTCAAAACATTACATGATCTATGATACATTATGAAATTCAGTACCTTGATGATTTCTATTATATTCCAAACTCCATAGGTGAGGTGTCATTCTTCATGGTTTTAAACCAGTCTCTTCTTTCCCATTGAAAATATGTTTTTCAGTAGTACGATACCTATGGTTCTTAGGAAGAAGGTGCCTATACTCATCAAACACCATCTTTCCTAAACTTTTTGAATGACGATACTTCATCTTAGGGCCATAAACTGGATATGCAAATTTACCCTTTGTTTGAAGACCTGCAACAAATGGATTAATGTCAATTATACGATGAGATTATTTAAAAAGTAAACATGCACCATGATAACATTAAAATATTATATAGTATTAAAATGCAATATTAGAATGTTTATACATACCACAAAAATGTGTTAGTCCAGGGGCATCATGAAGAGAAGCTGAGCCGAAAGCAGGGTCAGAGAGGGCAAGGAAGAAGTCAGCCTAAGGGAAAATCAGTTGCCTAGGATAAAAATCAAAAACCCAAGGAGGACTGGAAAAAACCTCAGACTCAGACTGAGAGAGGTGGAAGTTCACAGAGAGGGAAGCATACCAAACAGAGAGGTCAGTATGCATATGGAAACATTTTTCCTCGTACTAGAGGTAGAGGAAGAGAAAGAGGTGGAGTAATAAAATGCTTCACGTGTGGAAAGAATGGACACAAATCTTATGAATTTCCAGATAAGGAGAAAGAAGGTGGTGAGACTCACATTTACGAAGCACAGAGGCGGAATGTTGAGGCAGAAGATGCTGAAGGTGGAAGATCACTTATGATGCGAAAAGTTCTCTTAACACTAGAGAAGGATTTGGAGAGTTTAGTCCAAAGAAACATTCTTTTTCGGACTGCTTGCAAAACCAAGGACAGGGTATTCAAGTTTATTGTGGATAGTGGTAGCATGGATAATCTCGTTTCAATGGAGATGGTAGAAAAGCTAGAGCTGGAGATGATTGAACATCCAAGTCCATATAGAGTTTCATGGCTACAAAAAGGACATCAGGTAAATGTCACTAAACAATGCTTAGTTGAATTTAAGATAGGAGGGTATAATGATAAGATACTCTGTGATTTTATTCCCATGGATGTTTGTCATCTATTGCTGGGTAGACCGTGGAAATATGACAGAAATGTGGGTCATGATGGGAGGATGAACACATACACCCTAGAGAAGAATGGGAGAACTCACATGTTTCTTCCAATCAAAGATAAGGAAGTGAAACCTGAAGTAAGTAACATTGTACTTCTCATGAGTGGGAAGGAACTTCTTACCGAGGTCAAGAAGAAGGAGGATCCACAATTCATTGTGGTCAGGAAACCTAGAATTGTTTTGACCAGCACAAGGGTAGATGATTTACCAGAAGAGGTTCAAGAACTGCTGGAAGAGTTCACTGACATAGTAGTGGACGAACTACCTCATTCGTTGCCACCGATCAGAAGTGTGAGTCATCACATTGATCTCATAACATGAGCTATTTTTCCAAACAAAGTTGCGTATATATTGACGTCGCAGGAGAATGAAGAGGTCAAAAGACAAGTCCAGGATTTGTTGGACAAAGGTTTGGTCAGGGAAAGCTTGAGTCCGTGTTTTGTTCCGACATAACTCAGTCCGAAGAAAGATGGAGGCTGGAGGATGTGTACTGACTCGAGAGAGATTAATAAAATAATCATCAGGTACAAATTCCCATTGCCAAGGATGGATGATCTGATGGATTGCTTGAGTGGAGAAAATTATTTTTCGAAGATTGATTTGAAAAGTGATTATCATCAAATCCGCATGAGAGAAGGTGACGAATGGAAGACAACATTCAAAACCAATGAAGGGTTGTATGAATGGCTTGTTATGCCATTTGGTTTAACAAATGCGCCGAGTACCTTCATGAGGTTGATGAATGAAGTCCTGAGGGAGTTCATTGGAAAATTTGTTATCATATATCTGGATGATATACTGATTTTTAGCAAAAGAGAAGTTGAAAATCTGAAACATTTGGCTACAGTGATGGAGAGGTTACAGCAGGAGAAGCTACTGATAAACATGAAAAAATCCTCATTCATGAGGATAGAGCTCATTTATTTGGGTTTTGTTATTTTTGCAGATAAATTGAGGATGGATCCAGATAAAGTGGAAGTGATCAAGAATTGGCCATCACCGAAGAGTATATTTGAGGTGAGAAGTTTTCACGGATTGGCTAGTTTGTACCAAAAATTCATTAGGAATTTTAGTGGAATTAGTGCACCGATGATGGTTACCGTGAAGAAGAGACATAAGTATTTTCACTGAACAGAAGAGGCTAAGAAGATTTTTAATCTGTTGAAGAGGAAAATCATGGAGCAACCAATCCTGGTGTTGCCTGATTTCCAAAAGACATTTCAAGTGAAATGCGATGCACGTGGATTTGCAATAGGAGCAGTCTTGAGTCAAGAAGACAGGCCGATAGCATACTTCAACGAGAAGCTGAATGAAGCGAAGGTGAAATACTCCACGTATGACAAGGAGTTTTATGCTATTATTCAGCCATTAAAGAAATGGAGGCATTACTTGATTCCGAAGGAGTTTGTCTTATACAGTGACAATCATGCACTGCAGTTTGTGACTTAACAGGAAAAGTTGAATCAAAGACATGTAAAATGGGTTGAATACATGAAGAACTTTACTTTTGTAACTAAGCATATTTCTGGAACTGCTAACAAGGTTGTTGATGCTTTGAGCAAGAAATGTTTGCTATTGCAGGAGTTCAGAGTCAAAACATTGGGTTTTGATGATCTCAGAGACATGTACAGAGATGATCGAGATTTTAAGGAGGCATATGAAGCAATTGAGAATCAAACTCTCAGGGACAGAAGACAATGGACATAATACATGATCCAGGAAGGATTACTATTTAAAGGAAATCAACTTTGTATTCCAAAATGCTCCATGAGGGAGAATTTGCTGAAGGAGAAACATAGTGGAGGATTGGCTGGACATTTTGGTCACGACAAGACGTTCGCAAAATTGAATGAGTCATATTTTTGGCCAGGAATGCGAGCAGATGTCAAGAGATTCGTGGACAGATGCAGAATTTGCCAGCATTTGAAGGGAAAGAGACAGAATGCAGGATTTTATCAACCATTGCCCATACCTGAGAGGCCGTGGGATGCAGTCAACATGGATTTCATATTGGGGTTGCCAAGAACACAAAGAGGGTTTGACTCAATCTTTGTGGTGGTTGATAGATTTTCCAAGATGGCACACTACATTCCATGTCAGAAGACCAGTGACACAACTCACATTGCGAATCTGTTTTTCAAAGAAGTCATTTGACTTCACGGCTTACCAAGGAGCATAGTTTTGGATTGAGACACTAAGTTTGTAGGACACTTTTGGAGGAATTTATGGAAGAAGTTGGGAACTAACTTATCGTTCAGTTCATCTTATCATCCTCAGACAGATGGATATATAGAAGTGGTAAACAGAAGTTTGGGAGACTTGCTGAGAAGCTTGGTGACAGAACACCACAGCCAATGGGACAACATATTACCACAGGTAGAGTTTGCTTATAATGACTCAGTTAATAGAAGAACATGGCAGAGTCCATTTCAGATTGTCTATGGCATGCAACTGAGAGGAATTTCTGAGCTAAGAGATTCAGAACAGATTACAACTAGGAGTGCTAGTGCAAGAGATTTTGCAGAGGCAATGAAGGAACTTCACAGCCAGGTGAAGGAGCGTTTACAGAACTCGAGCCAGGAATATAAGCGTAGAGAAGATCAACATAGGAGACAACTTCAATTTGAGGTTGGTGATTTGATTCTGGCACATTTGAGAAAGGAAAGGTTCCCGAGAGGAACATATAATAAACTGGATATGAAGAAAATCAGACCATGTAAGGTGTTGAAGAAATTTGGGGTGAATGCTTACAAGATTGAATTACTCGATGGGATCAGAATTTCTCCGATATTTAATATCTCAGATTTGTACCCATATAAAGATGAGGAAGCAAGAATGGGAAATGAATAGTCAGAGGTCCAGTGGAAAAAACAGATGCCAATTGCAGAAAATCCACAGATGGAGCGCATACTGGAAAAAAGGGTCGGTAAGAAGACCAGGCGAAAGCAATACTTTGAATATTTGGTCAAGTGGAAGGGCCATCCAGTTGAATATGCCATCTGGGAGAATGAAGCAAAGATCCAGAGGCATGGACAGATTGTGCGTGAGCTCATGGACAGGAGCCCATGAAAATTTTAAAGCAAGGGAGTATGATGCAGGAGCATCTCAAGTGAGCCAGCGTGGAGACAAAAGACAGCTGGAAAGGCGCCCAACGCAAATTTTGAAAATGTCTTGAAACATTAATGAAGTCATCAAGTGGAGGCACACTTGTAAAAATGTAAACAGACCTTGAGTGATCCACTCTCGTCCTTAGTAGATGGAAAGGCATTTATTATAGTTAATGCAAGTAGATAGAATTTAATGTGTGAATTAGACAGTTTAGAATGAGAGAGGAAAACGGGATATAGACCCCCCTCATTGTGTAATTGTATGATAGTGAAGAACATTACCAAGAAAAGAGCATACAAAGATGGAACATAAAACTTGTGTTTGAAAAAAAACCATGTACAGAGATTTGAGTTAATGGAAGAAGTCTTAATTCAGATTCATGTCATTGTATTTGTTTCTTGTATGTGTATGCTGAATGGTATGTTCATGGTTTTACTCTTTCTGTTATACATTTTCTTTCTATGTTGTGTATGAATCATTTCAGGGTTATGTTTGAAGTCTGAGAGAGAAAGAGTTAGGAAATGAGTTTTAATTGTTTCTCTGTTTGAGCAAGAGTTTCTATAAGGAATGTAGTTGAATTGTCCGCAAGGAGTGTGTTGAAAAAGGGTTTAGGGGTTTGTCTCAGAAAGCTCAGATAGGATAGATTTTGTCCTCATTTCCTCAAAGGTGTAGTTAGACATAGGAGCCGTGTAGAGTGTGTGCAGGCCGAGTGAAGCTTCAGGGGTTTGTACCCTGAATGAATTGTTGAGAGACTGTTGCTGCAGTGAGTGCACAGAGTCGAAAGGAGTTCAACACTTGAAAGTGTTTGAAGGTCTGCTACAAGGAGTGCTAGCAGGAGTTTTTCTGAAAGACTTGAAGTCGGGAAAACCCTAAGAAGGGTTCGAACCTTTGAAGTTGTCGAAGGGAAGCAAGAGTTTAAGTACCTTAAAGAATTGAAAGGAGGTGAAATGGAATCGTGCTGCAGGGGGACAAGTTCCATGCAAAGAAATATTTTATTTAAAATTCACGGAGGTTCTCAAGGGAAGAGATGAATGGTTGAAATTCTCTGGAGAGAATTTGCGAAGTCCCGCCAACCATCCGATCTGACAGAGAAGCAAGGGGGTTACAACTGTTTCCCTAGTTTCAAGCTCAAGAGATCATGAGCCATCAACCCTCACTTAGATACCCATCAATTGTAGGATCTGACAGGAGTTGCACGGGGTTTAAACCCTTGCAAGCAGAGCGAAAGTCCCAAAAGGCGTCGGGATATCAGGACTTCGGAATTCGGGATATTGGAAGTCTAGAGGGCAAGAGATTGGGTCACTCCATGATGAAAACCCTGAAACAGATCTGAGTTGTCCATCGGCTGGGACACGTGGAAGAGATCATGAGCCATCGACATTTCGGGATTCAGCATTTCGCGAATCCTGAAGACGAGACGTCCGAAGCATTTGAAATCGAAAAATCATGAAATGATTGAGGACCGTCCATCATAGGAGGACGCGTGGTGGAAATCCTTGAGTTTGGGGAAAATCTCGATAGAAAAGTCCATGAATTATCGGGGTTCGGCGTTTTGTGAATCCTGGAGACAGGAAGCATGCACATTTTGGAAACGCGAAGTTCGAAATCCTAACAAGGTGGAAAGCTCCGTTGTGGGGCCAGCTGACGTCATTTCATCATATAGGAGGTCAGATATCGAAACTTCAGGAGTTCCGAGGGAAAGAACCTATAGGCATTTGATTTCCTGAAATCGCGAAGCGACGAGGACTGTCCACCTTGAGGGGACACGTGGCAACAATCTAGGGTTTCAGGAAAAGAATCTCGAAAGGCAAGGTCAGTTCAGCACTTCGGGAATAGTCACTTCGGGAGTCGAGAGACCAAGAGGTTAGGCGCTTGAGTCATAGAAACCCAAAAGGGACTACGGTCATATAAGGGAAGGTCATGTGGACCAAAAGTATAGCCCAGGGGGCTAAGTGAAGTTAAATTCGTTTCGAAAAATCGGCATATCGGAGATCGGAAGATCGAGAAGACTGAGGTTCTCGACAATGGGAATCAGAAAACCCCAAAACCTAAAATTTTTGTCGGGGATAGACCAGGTATGTGTAGAAGTCGTGACAGAGGAAAAGGAAGGACCTGTGGACCGGGTTTTTAATAGAGATTCTAGTGAGGAATCAAAAGAGCCACTCTGGCCCGAAGGTGAAATTAGAACGATCCGTTAATACCGGGAGGTCAGCGCAGAGACTCTGGCCGAGGCAGAGGCTTAGTCTACGTCAGGGAATATGAGGTCTAGTTAGCACACCCCAATAAAAAAGGATGGCCTCATTACTTGGAGGGGGTTTCATGGGAGAAAGAGGAATGCACCCCCAGCATGGTAGATTCTGTATCAATGAGAAAAGCGTGGGAAGAATAAGGTTTACTCTCTAGAGGGAGAGTAGGATCAATCGATGATGGGATCAGGTTGACCACGTTGGCACTCTTCAGAGGAAGAGTTGGATTGATTGATGAAGTAACTGGAGCAACCACTTTGGCACTTTTTGGATGAAAGGTGGGACTGATCGAAGACGAAACTGGATCAGTCACTTTGACACTCTTCGGAGGAAGAGTGGGATTGATCAATGACGTAACCGAAGAAACCACTTTGGCACTCTTCGGATGAAGGGTGGGACTGAGCAAGGAAGGGAATGGATCAGTCACTTTGGTTTCACTTTTCATATGAAAAGTGGGGTTGATCGACGACGAAACTGGATCAACTACTTTGGTTAGTGGTTCAACCAAGGATGAAACTAGATTGACCACCTGATCAACCAGAATGACTGGGGATGGAACCAGATTGACCATTCCATAAACTAATGATGGGTTGGGAGAAATATTATGATAACCAATTGGAAGTTGAATATTTTTCAAAATAGAAGAAGCCTCGTCCATACGAGGACAAAGGTGAGAATAATGATAACCTTCACATAACATACAAGGAAATTTGACAATTATCTTCTTCTTACCAACCTTAACGTCACTATTTGATGGGGCATCACCAGCATGTCTAACAAAGGTTGATGACATGGAGGACCACATTTCTAAGACCTTGGGAAGACCAGGGAAATCCCTCAGAAAGTGGTCACCCTTACAAAGACTGAAAGGGAATTTGGGTTTCAGATTCTTCATTTTAATCTTGTTGACTTCATCAACACTCTGAGTACTATTAAAATTAGCTGGTTTCTTAGATCCAACATCTAATGTAGTTGGATGCTTGGTCCCTATCTTGTTCTTCTTATTCTCTTTCTGTTTCTTCTTCTTCTTATCAACTTGGATACTCTCTTTAGAGATTTCACTAGCTGAAGAAGGAGAAATGGAAGGAGACCTGACAGGTGAAGAAGGAGAAAGGTCGACATGAGGTTGATGTTTGGGTGGTGTACTAAAATATGAAGTATTAGGTGTAGTTGAAGAACTGGGAGGATTCGAGATAAATGGAGTGGGGAATAACCAAACCATAAATCCAATGGTGAGTCCCGGAAGACTCAATGTGGCAATGTATAGAGGACCAAAGTTTCAAAAATAAGGAAAGGTGAACGGATCCCTGGGACAAGGGGTTCCTCCATTGGTACTCCCAAGAGTTGATTCCATTAACACTAACTCAACCTAAGGTCCACTAAGTAAAAAAAACAACACAGGCTATGAATCAAAAAACAAACAATAAAAAAAAACTTCCCACAATGAAACCACTAGTTGGTGATGAAATCCAACTCCAGACCCTTGCTCAAATAATCCACACATAGAATTTTCATGCTTCAATGATATCTCCCTTATGAGATCATAAGTTTGATACTTCACAATGTCTCTATATCAATACCACTCATGAGATCATAAGTTTTTGTTGTAGGAAAATCTCCCCGCGGACAGGTAGATTTCCTCTTGAGAGCTAGACTCTTAACTCTAAGACAGAAGGTGCTTAACATGGACACTGAATTCCTTTTAGATCTAATCAATCTGATGAACAAAAGAGAAGGAGGAAATCATGTACCTTATGAATGTTGTTTTTCCCTGCAAGGTCTAGGATGTGCTTCGATCTTGAGCTCCTTGGTAGATCCCGCAAGACAAACAAAAGTACAAACAACTTCATACTCTACTGAGATTAGCTAAAACATAGATCCATATACTGTAGACAAACTTATATGGAACAAGTACAAGTTTGAAAGAAACATACCAAACATTGATTATATTTATGAGAACAAAGTGTTACTTACAGCCATGGATGTAGTGCAGCGGATTCACCAAGCTCTCCTTGTCCAAACCCTTGTTTAAACAATCCACACACATAATGTTGATGCTCCAAATGACATCTTCCTCATGATATCATAAGTTAGATGCTTCACAATTCTTTCCATCTCTCCTTCCTCCATGGAAATCCCTAATTATATAGGATTTGGAGTTTAACCACCATGGAGAGGATCTCTCATCAGATCCACTAAGAAAGGGATCTCTAAGATATTTAGGGAGAAAATATCTCTTAAGGATTTTGGGGACGAAATATCTCTCAAGGATTTTAAGGAGGAAATATTTCAACCATCCATGAGATCCTCCACCTTCCCTAAAAAATAGGAAACCAAATGTGAGGTGGATTCTCACACTTAATTACTTTCTTTTTCATGAATATTAATAATAATTCATGTGCACTTGATTCTCACACTTAATCAATTTCTTTTCCATGAATATTAATAATAATTCATGTGTACTTGGCCTTCATATAATACATCCCTCCTCCACATTGAATAGGGATTGTGACATAGGTTATTCCATGGTGTCAAGGTGTATGAGACGCTTATATGACACTTTACGACACTTAGGGCGAGGTACCTAGGTGTGAAAATTTCATGTGGAACATAATGCGCCCTAAAGTGTGAGGTCAGAAGAAAGAATGATGGTCGAAACACTTTACAAATATTTAAAGAAAGCATGTGGACTCAGAGAACCTGGTAGAAGATGAAAACAAACATCCAACAAATATTATGACATGTTTCAAGCCCAAGGCAGGCATACCTATGTTTGGGTGATAAAGACTTGCAAGATATGGCCGCCATAAAATACACTGCAGATCCATACTTATATTGATAAAAGGTATAGCCACAGAGGATACAGTGTGGATCTATACTCCTATGACCTGAATTGATCATAGCCACAAAGAATACATAGTGGATCTACAAGATGACAAGACATAGCCATGACCAATACAAAGTGGATCTATGTGATAGTATATGTGTCATTGTTCAAGAGAAACTCTGTCGCAACCTAGGAAAAGTACATATCAGAGTGATCACTCAACCCAGGGTCTTCTTACCGATCCTGATGTAGTACGAATCTAACCATGTGAATAGATGTACTGATGTCAAACATGGTAGAAACCACTTGATTACCAGTCAATGATGTAAACCATTAACAAGCGTGAGGGAA
This sequence comes from Picea engelmannii, assembly GCA_009831015.1. Lineage (NCBI taxonomy): Eukaryota > Viridiplantae > Streptophyta > Pinopsida > Pinales > Pinaceae > Picea > Picea engelmannii. The sequence goes on along the minus strand of ML778123.1, from coordinate 1,933,125 downwards.
ATCACCATTGATGTCAATGATTCCCAAGGTACCCTAGTACATTCCAACGAATGTGAATGGATGAGATGAAGTCGAACATCCATGGAATCATCTGATCATAGGTCAATGATGTAAACCCATTGTCGAACGTGAGGAGGCCTGCCATTGAGGCATGCAGGTCCCAAAGTACTAATTGGTTTCTAAGTCTAGTTCCTGGATAATGTGTTGAAGTTGACAGGAATAGACTCGTCAAAGGAGGGCCTTGATGTATCCCCCATCAACGACATGAAACAGACACATATATGTAATTGGTAGATCAAATGAACATGGAATGACACGGGTATTGAGTCAATATATTTGTGATGGTTGACTCTCGAGGCGGATACTTCCCTTGAACACTGACGCACAACAACAAAAACATGACATGGAACAAAACATGACGATGCAATGGATACTGTGACTTTTGTCGAGTGACCCAAAGGAGTAAGAAAAAATCATAGGATTGGTTTAGTGCATAGGTTCAGTGGATTAAGATGTGCACAAAAACAAAGTGTCGTGTTCAAGGGCGACTCTAAGAGTTACTGCTAATGTTCTCAAAAATTGTTTGGCTTGCTTATTTCAATTTTTTCCCCCATCCAGATAGACGAGTACCTCTTTTTAATTTAACAAGATCAAGGAGGGTAAAACATGCTCAATATAACTCACCTTCGGTAAGTTCCTCTTCCTTTGTTTAACGAACTGGAAGAAGTAAGGGTTCAGTCCCATATGGGTGCTTCAATTCATGATTGTTTTAACGAGTCCATAGAAGGTAAACTCGGTAGTTTTTCATTTTTAGAGAGTCTGAAAACAAATTAAAGGTGACTCCAATGATTTCCTTTTCATAATGTTAGTCTCGCGAGGCCGAAAAAGAAATAAATTATCACTCGAAAGATTCCCTTTCAAACCTTTTAACAAGTGGGAAAGGAAGCAAGATTACTCGGCAATATTTTCATGTTTAGAGAGTCCGAAAAGAGCTTAAATGAGACTCTAGGTGGTTCCTTTTTCGTGTATCCATATATGTCCGAAAAAGAGATAAAAGTTTACCCGGATGCATTCTCATGTATTTATGAGCACAAGAAATAACAAAGTCTAAGATCGGTATGCCCCCAGCTTGAAAAGCTAGTGGCTTAACTCCAGAATGATCATCAAAGGCTGGAGACATGCCATCCAAGCTTCAATTCATTCCCCAACTTTGAGGTTGTCACCAAGTTCTCTACTAGGTGAGAAAAAAGAAAAGGGTGGATGAAAAGAAGGTTCAAGAGAGGTGACCAGTTCATTTTCTAACGATCTTGACACAGGAAGATAACTATGCTCAAGGCCTTTGTTTCATTTTTTAATGAGATTTCCACAGAGAAGAGAAAATATGCTCATAGGCCTCTGTTTCATTTTTTAACGAGCTTTCCATAGAGAAGAGAAACTATGCTCATGGTTTTTCCTTGATCACGGCTTCCAAGAGAATAATTCTCTGGAAGGATACCATATCAAGGGACAAAAATCGGTCATGGATTCCAAGAGATCTTCGTTGGATGGAAGATAATCACTCTGGAAGGAACACATGTCAAGGGTCGCGATAGGGTTAAGGAGATCCAGTTCCAATAACGCTACCGAAGAAATCACCATGTCAAATACCGGATCGAAATCATTCAAAGTCAAAGGCATGGGAGACGATAGAAAATCGACATCAAGAGGGGAGATAGAATATATATCTACCTGAATTTATTCATGAGGGGGAAGAAAAGAGGATCAATGATGGTTATCATCCCGAGGTAGCTCATCAATGATCAACATTTCCATGATAGGTTCATCCGAGAAAAAAATTAGGGAAATGTAATCGATTGCAAATGGCAAGGAACTCAATCATGATTGCAACGAGGAAACATCATTTGCCAATAGATGTTGGTCATTTGATGAGGGAGAAGAAGATTGGATAGAAATGTATGATGTTTCAGCTGAACTAAGTGGCACGGTGTCGCCTAGTGCATAGAATTCCAATGGACTAGGTACAATCCAAGGGTCAGATGATTCCAAAGATTGATAAGCCACGGTCGAAATCATATCGACAGTGGAAATATGATGTGTAGTCGGTGGAAGTGGTGTACGGAAGGTACCCATGAGGATAGAATATTTCAGTAAGCCAACACCAACGCTTTCATACATGATCTTGTGGTCTCCCAAGAAAGGAATATTGTCGGTAGCAGGAGCGCGAGCATCGGTCATGCAGAAATCTGACTGATCAACAGTGACAATTTTTCCTTGATGAGGAAATTGTACACATCGAAAGACCGATGAGGCAATGATAGTCATAGCATAAAACCAACTTCTTCCAAGTAACAAGTTGTAATTGAGGGGAGCATCGACCACCTCGACATCAACAGTAACAATTTTTCCACCCAATTGGATGGGCAGGGACTGTAAAAGCCCATGGGGATAAACACCTCGCCCATCGAAGGTGCGTAACACTGTTGGGGTTTTGTTAAGTGCAGGTGATTTAAAACCTTTCCAACATGCTAAAGACATGACACAAGTTGAGGCTCCCTCATCCATAATAGTTCGGTGGATTTGTTGATTGTGAACAACAACATCAACTTGAAAATCAAGTTGGTGGGAGAGTCGAGACGCATAATTTTCCAAGTTAAACATGATATGGTTGGATGACTCAGGATCAACAACACCAATAGCATCCAAGAGAATTATACGTTAACTAGGGTATTGCTATAGAACTTCTAACGCAGACATAGCACACAATGCTTGAGCCAAATCTTCAACAATGTTGTAGTTCTGGGCGGCACGTGATCTAGGATTAAAGGTAGCTTTGTGGATAGTGCTTTTAGGAGGGTGTAAGATAGAGTTGAAAGTGGGTTTCTCAATCTGAAGTGGTCCAGACGGAGAATTAACCAATGGAAGACTAATCGATGATGGTGATGGATTTGGTAAAGTATCGGTACCGTTAGTGTCTTTTCCTTTGTCAGGGTTACCTAGTGTGTTGTATGTCTTAGAGCGAGTGGTCAAATTAATCCCATTAAACATATAAATATGTGCACTCAATGAGGCCTCATCATGAGGATGGCTAGAACTTTCCCCAGGAGAGGGGGTTTGAGCAACCATGGATTTCTGCTATGGAAAAGGCTGAGTAAGCACAGGGGGTTGTGACTTTCCTTGGAAAATTTTGGCCACGTCATTGCAAAGTGGAAAGTCTCGAGTGTAGTGATCATCACCACAAATGATACACGAGAATTTAAGTTTCCATTGTGTTTGATTTACGGTAGCAGGTGTTTGAGCTTGATTTTTTGGTTTTGCATTGTTATTTTTTGATTTATTCTTTGTCTTCTTCTTACCTCTGGATTGTTGTGAAGGGGCAGATTGAACTGCATTCACCTCAAATATCTAAGTTTGGGGGGAGGTAGAGGAGAGTGTGAGTTATTGGGAAGTAGATTGAGTGTTGACGGAACTGATAATGCCATCCGCATGAGATGATGACGACGACTTAGATGGATCGTTATTATCTCAAGAAGCATTCAGAAGCAAATCATACAAAGTACCAGATTGTGAATAAACCAAATCTAAGTACTGAGCCCAAGAAATAGATTGTTCCTTTGTGACCGTGCCACCCATAGCGACATCACGAGAAATCGGGGGTAAAAGTGATTTAGTAAACCATTCCTCCAATAATATGTTAGGAATGATTATCTTGATCATCCTTCGTCGTCACCTCCACTCATAAATATGGTCAGAGATATGCACAGAGTCAGTTTGATGAAGGGAGGTCAAGAGTTTAGTATCCGTCTCGTAGCGAATAGGTAGTTGAAAGTGCATGAGGAAAGACATGGCAAGGGAATTTAAATTATGAAAAGAAGCATGTGGTAGTTCAATATACCACTTTGCTACCAAGCCTGTAAGTGTTCACTGGAAAAGACACAAAAATACAGAATCATCCATGAGGGAGTTTGATGAACACCACAAATGGAAAGTCATCACATGGTTGTTTGGATCTTCGCCAGATTTTCCATCAAATTTCAGAATATCAGAAGGAAGTTTAGCTGGAATGACTGGCCAAACCGGTGAATGAAAAATAGGATCATTCGTTAACCGAGACAAGTCTGGGAGATCCAGAGTCGCAAGGAAAGGTAACTGTCAGTTAATCTACGGATGATACCAGTGCGGCATAGGAACACCAGTAGGTCCTCCAAAATACGATGGTTGCTAGCCATGATAAGTAGGATTTGATGATGGATGAGAAACATTTACATAACCCGGTGGGTTCTGAGCATTATAGGCCGGGTGATTTGCTTGCCCATAAGGAGGATAAATTTTTTTCCCTTGAGGGTGGTGAGGAGTAGATCCCGGAGGAAGATACACATTAGAACCATGAGGAGGATAAGGCTATTGTCCTAGAGAACTCAAGGTAGTGTTCGGGATACCGCCCGGATAAGGTTGTTTATAAGATGTTTCAGAAGGAACAAGATTTGATACTCCTTCTAGTGGGTTATGAGATGAGTGTCCCCTAATGTGGGGTTGAATAAAAGTTCCTCCTAAAGATACTCCCCATGATTGTGAAGGGTTTCTAGCAAATGAAGGTTTCCCCCTTGCCAATGGTGGATTAACGACCAGGGTATGACTGGAAAACGGAGGGTGCCCTCCAAGAGGAGCATGAAAAGGGGGCTATCCCCCGATAGGGGTAGGCCCACCATAGAATGGTATTCTTCTAGGAGGGAAAGGTTTTTTATATGGTGGTTTCCCTCCAACCAGTTGTGTTTGGCTACTAGGGGTCTGCATTCTCAGCTGAAGATATGTCCCAACAGGATCGTGTGGAACATGTGGAGCTGTAGAGTAAAATCTCGTAGAAACAGGGGTAGGGATTGAAGTTATTTGGAGATGACTAGAGGGGATGAGTCTAGTAGTGGGATGGACTTGTGATGATGTAACAGTAGGGTTAATGACCTGATCGACTGGGTGACTCATGGTTTGACCGGACAGTCCTGTTTCACCAGGAGGGTCATGAGGATAAAAGGGTTGTCGAAAAGATTCAAAATGTTCATAGAGATCACGTCTCGATGAAGTCCTCCATACAAAATGAGTAGGTGTGGGATTGGTATCTACTATGGTGCTAGGATGAAAAGGAGTCCTATACTCATCAAACATTGGTTCTGCGGATCCCATATATGTTTTAGTAAAATTTATTTCTGGTAATTGTGGGACCTCTTCGTCTATGACGTTGCCACGGGAGACTAAACGAATAAAAAGTGGTTCAAGAGGGGTTACCAACACAGATGTAGTGTGAGGAATGGGATTTTCAACCATAACCAAAGCGCCTTATGAGTTATCTAATGGAGGAGCAATAACACTTCTAGCGTCGGATTGATTTTCTACCTCTCCACGATAGTTGTTTTCTGGAGGGTTAGGAGGTAAGGGTTGATAGCCTTCCGGAGGTATCCCTTGCATCCTACATGATCGGTGAAGACCTTTATCATCTACAGGCTCAATTTTGGAGAATAACAGAACACACTGAAAATCTAGGGCCAACTAACAAAAAGAAACAACATATGCTAATAAAATATAGGAATCAACCAAGCAAACAAAACTTCTCTCAATGATCGTACTAGTTGGTGATGAAATCCAACGTCGCGTGATCAAGTCAGGAAGGGGCTAGGATATGGTGGAATAGTTACAAAGGTGACCTGCTTAACAGACTTTCACCTTGGTGCAAGATTCCTTGCAGTAATTATGGATTTACCTTCCAAGGAGCCCAAGTGAGTTTGACCAATGTATGTTCCAGGTACAGTGAGACTTCCCTTCACCGTCACCTTGTGTAAGTACCTAAATATTATGGCTACTAAGGTCACCAACTCGCAGTCAGCCCCTGGGTGGGTACAGTCGACAGTACAGTCTGAACGCAAGGGCAGGGTATCGAGCCTGAAATCAACTTGAAAGGCTTCCACTCAACATTGTGGGTATACCTTCAAGCGACCCCCATAATACGATCCAACTACTACAATCAGTCAAACCACGGAGGGATAATCCCCATAGTTTTCCTGAGTGTGACCTTGTGCCTAACCCCTATCTGAGAGGGGGATCCCATAAAACTGATATGACAATTGGATTTGACTCTCCCTAGCTCAGGATGCTAATGTTTGTTTTGAAAAATTTGGAGATTTGTACTCACAGCCTAATCCAAAGTGCTAATCCTAGTCTAATGTTGGTGGAAGATCCTAAAAATAAAAAATGTTCTAGATAATTTTTAATTAGTGTTTGTTTTACAGCTGTTCTTTCCTCAAAGGGTGAATGAAAGTGAAACAGATGGAATGATGACTCAATTCCCGAAAAATGCATAAAAGATGATAAGAAATCATTTCTTTTCAATGAATGCCTATTTAAGGGAGAGAGAAAGAGTTGTTTTCACTATCAAACACTAATAAGGAATGTCCTCAATCAATTTGTTCTCAATCAAATCCAATGTAATGCTAAAACATTTCAGAAATGCCTTCTAATATGCAAACCAATCACTAAGATGTATCTTTGTTGTTTGTATGCAAATGATGATTAATTCAATGCAAAACTTCTCTTGCCAACTACCCTTTTAGATCAAGGAGATTCAGAAAAGCATAAGCAGATTTCGCACAAACAACACACCCTCTTGCTATGATTGAAACAAGAAGCAAAAAAGAAAACAAAAGAGAACAAAGAAAATCAAAAAATCTCAAACAAAAGAAAGATGATAAGAAAAATGACCTCAAATAACCAAATGAGATGATTCACAGACTTTTTATGCCCTTCACCAGAGTTCCTTCTTAGTCAGATAAGAGAGAAGAAAGAAATGGACTGATTCCAAGTTCTCAATAGAATAAAAACTCAAAATAAGGAAGAAGGTCACAAAATCTGAACAACAAAGTGCTTATTTCTCAGAAAACAGAGTGTTAAAGGTCAATAGGAAGAAGTATTGAAGCACAAATAAGCTGAGCAAGGGAAAAAACAGAGACTAGACTTCAGAAAAGGCAATCCTCGAAAGTTTTTTTGCAAAGGAAAAGGTGGTGCTTTGGTGTAAGGGGCACTAGAGCGTTATAATGCTACGTTCAAAGCCAACAGGGAGTGCCAACACTTTGCTAACATAGGCAGGGGAGCGCTGGTGTCTTAAAACCCAGAAAATTGTCAAAAAAAACCACAACTCAATCAAACTTTGTCAATCACAATGAATGTGATGGAATAAGGATTCAATCAGACATACATGGTGAACAACGTCTAAAAATAACAAAGGTTAAGACAAGGTCTGTGAGGAAAACCAAAAATGAAAGTTTCGATACGATCCCCAGTGGAGTCGCCAATTTTTGTTGTAGGAAAATCTCCCTGCGGACAGGTAGATTTCCTCTTGAGATCTAGACTCTTAACTCTAAGATAGAAGGTGATTAACATGGACACTGACTTCCTTTTAGATCTAATCAAGCTAATGAACAAAAGAGAAGGAGGAAAGCATGTACCTTATGAACATTGTTTGTCCCTGCAAGGTCTAGGATGTTCTTTGACTTGAGCTCCTTGGTAGATCCTGCAAGACAAACAAAAGTACAAACAACTTCCTACTCTACTGAGATTAGCTAAAACATAGATCCATGTACTGTAGGAAAACTTATATGGAACAAATACAAGTTTGAAAGAAACAGGCCAAGCATTAATTATATTGATGAGAACAAGGTGTTACTTACAACCATGGATGTAGTGCAGCGGCTTCACCAAGCTCTCCTTGTCCAAACCCTTACTTAAACATTCCACACACAAAATGTTGATGCTCCAAATGACATATTCCTCATGAGATCATAAGTTGGATGCTTCAAAATTCTTTCCATCTCTCCTTCCTCCATGGAAATCCCTCATTATATAGGATTTGGAGGTTTAACCACCATGGAGAGGATCTCTCATCAGATCCACTAAGAAAGGGATCTCTAATATATTTAGGGAGAAAATATCTCTTAAGGATTTTGGGGAGGAAATATCTCTCAAGGATTTTAAGGAGGAAATATTTCAAACATCCATGAGATCCTCCACCTTCCCTAAAAAATAGTAAACCAAATGTGAGGTGGATTCTCACACTTAATTACTTTTGTTTTCATGAATATTAATAATAATTCATGTGCACTTGATTCTCACACTTAATCAATTTCTTTTCCATGAATATTATTAATAATTCATGTGTACTTGGCCTTCAAGTAATACATCCCTCCTCCAAATTGACTAGGGATTGTGACATAGGTTATTCCATGGTGTCAAGGTGTATGAAACACTTATATGACACTTTATGACACTTAGGGAGAGGTACCTAGGTGTGCAAATTTCATGTGTAACAGTTTGGTATCTCTCAATCTCTATATGCTTTTCACCATGAGAAGGCCTTCTTATATAAGCTTGGAGAGAACCAACCACCTTAGCGATTCTTGGGATAGGTTGAGGATATTTCTCCATCAGTTGTGGATCCTCCCTAAGATCGAGCCTTGACCTCAGATCCGAATCCATCCAACTCCAGATATGAAGAGATTCTTCCCTGATTTCTCTCAACAATCCAAAGATTCACTCAAAAAAGGATAGCACTCCCTCAGAATGGGGCACAGAGTGTTGAAACGCTCCCCCAAAAGAGTTCACAGAGCGTTGGCACTCCCTAACAGTGTATAGGGGAGCGTTGCCTTCCAAAATTGATTTTTTAGTGGTTTTCTCAATGGAAAAAGACTTGTACTCTTTGTCATATGACTTCTCCTCTTCAAAACCAGTCTTTTGAGGTGTATTCTAATTTTTCTTGATAATGTCATCCGAGACACAACATAGACAATATGACAGTATGATATTTGTGACACTTGTAGGCAAAATGCGACACTTGTGACATTGGTAAAGACGATAGTAGGCCATCATCCCAATGAGTAATTTTGATGTGTAACAACTGGTGAGTCGGGATGCAGAAAGGAAAATATACCTGTAATGTAAATTTAAATGTCATCACACAAATATTAATGAAAAACACATCATTGCGGTAGACCAACCATGTAAAAGAGTATGGGGGACTAAACTCCAATAGTTAGGGAAAGGGGGATAAAAGTTAAGGATAAGGGGCTAAGCTAGGGAGATTAAGCCAAAACGAAATATTATATTAATATTCCTTAAAGTATAAAGTATGGATAATTATTTTATCCTAAGTTCTAAGGATGGGGACAAGTGGGCCAAAGTAGTTCTCAACATGACAAGTGTCAAGTTGGGAACATGCATACATATAATTTGGACTTAGTTCATTTTTCCATCATTTACTCACTCATTCAGCTGTCCTTCATACCTTCCTGTGATTGTACCTGTAACTCTACCTAGTTATCTTAGGATCTGTACTAAAGAAGTGGGTTGTTAGGCCCGTGGGATATTGAAGAGGCGGGTTGTTAGGACTGTGAGAAATTCTCTCTAGGTGAGAGAATTGTTGGTAATTTATCTCCCGAAGGTGCCCAATTGCAACTACATGGCTCTGAGACTTCCTGTACGGCCAGTTGTTGAAGTCTAGGAAATGAAGTGGGACAGCCGAGGGACTATTGAGCAGAGAAGGGGCACACTTGTTGGGGTGGGCCAGGTATGTGGGGAATGAAGGACTATAGGCTATTAGTTCGAGTTGGCACATGTGACGAGACACATCAGCCTGGTTAGCCTATTCCTATTTTTTGAGATACATCAGCTTGGTTAGGAATTCCTTTACTCGGGTGGAGTTTAGTCCCAGCTCGGGGGTGACCCACTACTGAGAGTTTTGAGCAGTGTGGTATAAGGATGGGAGGAACATGGAGGGTATGCATGTAGTTGATGATATTTTTACCAAGATATGTGTCAATTTTGTGTTAAATTACGTGCTGCATTATTATTTATTCGTTTATTTTTATGGTTTTTTCCTATGTGTACTGCATGTGTATTTTTGTTATTATTCTATATGAATCTGTGCATTTGTAGAGTTTCTATATGTTTTAATTTTGTATACAATTCGAAAATTGTATTATGGCATAGCCCAGTTGGACACTAGGGATGCTACACACTATATACGCATATCCTATATGAAAGAATAGCTCGTGTATATATAGATGTAGAGTGGAATCTGTACAAAATTATTTGCAATAAAACATATTTACAAAATCCTTAAGCTTCTAATCAAATAATCGACTATGTATTGAAAATATGTTGTGTTTTCAAGGTGAATTTGTAGCCTAAGATACTAGAATGTCAACAACTCACAATTTGCAATGTATACATTTATGGCCATGGATAAATGTGCCCAAAACTACTCCTATATTCACTCCCCTTCTCATTCTCTCTGCACCTATGCACTTCAACTTGATGAATTCAAATTGATATTTTATCCCATCAATCCAAAGGAGAGTTATCATGATTGAACTTAATGTATAAAAAAATTAATTTGTATCCTACGGTTTATTTGATCATACTTAGATATTATTGTTAGCAACTTTATTTGCATTGTAATTCAAAAAACCCTTATTTCTATTATAAATTTATGTTATAAATAAGAAAAGATGAAAATGCAATCCACATTTAAATTATTGGGAATGGTAGCTAGGATAGGTGGAAAGTGATATTTATGAGGATCTGACCATCAAAATATGGCGTTCCATTCTTAATGTACTTCATGCTCTACCTTCCAGTGGTTAGATTGTTTCTTGAAGAACCTGCTCTGATACCAATTGTTGGAATATTAAGCAATACTGAGAGGGGGGGTGAATCAATATTGAGCATTTTTTACCGCTTTAAATCAAAACATGTAATCTTAAATGATTCCATTCACTTATGATTGCATTTAATATATAATCATAAACAATGCATTACATAAAAACAACAAATACACAGTACACAAGAATTTTATGTGGAAACCCAAATGGGAGAAAACCACAAAATGCTTTCTTATATATCAAAAGATTACATTCATAGGAAGCACACACTTCCAAAATTCTCAAGCACCAACTGGAAAGAGGCCCCAACACCCTATTTACAAGCTCCAACATGAAGGAAGCTCCAAATCCTTGTATTCTCTAGTTTTGAATGAAAGGAGGCTACGACCCCCTAATTTACATGATCCAACCTGAAGGAAGCTCCAACGCCCTATATTTTTTGTCTTCAACTGGAAGGAGGCTACGACCCCCTTTCCTTTTCCCTTCCTTCTGCCTTGAAATATAAGTGCAAACTCAATGTGTCATTGTCACTGTCACTATCACTGATATTGTCATTGTCACTGATATTGTCACTGATAATTAACCTGTCATTGATAATCAACCTATCACCAACCTGTCATTGTCCTTGTCACTAATATTGATACCTCGTCATCAACATCATCATTAACGAGACCGTGCGGTGGACTTATGTTTCTTTGTAGATGGGTGTGATTGAATATATTAAGGCACTGTGTATTTGCATTGCAATAGAGTATTGTTGTGAAGATATTGCTATAATTACATTGTTGTGAGAGCTCAATGTAGGATGCTTATGAGGATGAGAGTTTATTTTTGAATATGAACTAGAGCATAGAGATTTTCTATATAATCATGGAAGTGTGCATGCATCCCATAGATGTGAAGGATATGCATATGAGGATGTTTCTTTAGTTTATGAGCTAACCATTGGTTTCAGGATTGTGCGGCATAAGTCAAAGGTTGATGTTGTGATAAAGTAGCATAAAGAGGTTGAGAATATATAACTATTGAAGAAATCATCGTACAGACTAAGACTCTTGATTTGCAGTAAAATAAACTCTTGATTTGTAGAAAAATAAACCCTTGAGTTTCAACACAAGAATGGTTTCGACTCTCAAGTTGCAACAAACGAATGTGGAGTATAAGAGTTAATACATACTAGTTTCTATAGCGTCTATTTTCTTGTACTATAGGGGACAAGGCATGGGTGTGTGATATAAGAGAAGGAATTGGTAGATGCACAACCCTAGTGGCTGTAGCATGATCGGTTTGATGAATATCTGAGGTTCAATAATGCAGGAGAAGCATTAAAGAAACTATGTTTTCTCAATATTGTGCAAGAGATTGAATTTTCGTTGCATATATACTCTGACAGATAGGGCAGTGGAGGCTCTCTGCATCATTAAACCTTTTTTTAGATTTACCGCATAGTATAAACCTATCACCATTCAAATTACAATAAAATAATATTATGATTAAAGTTCAATGTTTATTATAACTTATTATATTATATTATAAACGCGAATGTGGACTTAAAGTATTAGAAAAAGAGCACACTTATTAGAAGAATTTTTTTATATGAATTAATGTCAAAAATATATAGAAGATGAAAAAGTCAATGCTTATTCTGTCATATCTCAAATACGCCAACAACATAAGACAATATGGAAACAACATAAGAGATAAATAAATTGTACTATGAATTAAATTTTATATAAAATTATTTAATAGTATTGCTATGAACTCCCTTAAAAGATAATTTGATTCCTACACTACCCCAAACATTCCAAACAGATGAATATAAAATGATATAAGAGTAAGTCAGGAATCGTACCTTCGGTCCAAATGCTTGATGCTGACCTCCTCGAGTTTTGTGACTTTCAAGGCTGCAAGTCTCCCCCAAAGCTGAGTTGCATCCACAACTAGACAAACAATTCTACAAATATTCTACTTTTATTCATCAATTAGGGTTAGATGTAAATTATTATACATAAATCAAAGAAAAGACATAAAAACCATCATTTTGGGAGAGGGAAAAGAGATTCTTTTATTCAATACTCAAAGATTGGAAATTACAACCTTTGCAGGTCGACGCTCTGTGAACCTGGTCCAGGATCCTCTTGATATTTCTCCAAGTGCACCTTCCAAGTGCCTTCTCTCAAGATCAACTTGATCACTTCAAGGGAAGGGAATGGATTGTGTGGAAGAAAAGGGATAGAGAGGGAATGTTGAGTCAAGAACTCAAAAAAGGTTGCAAATACTTGGGCAAGGAAGGAAAGGGATTTGGGTAGAGTTTCACCGTTCTCATGCTTGATTTTGGAATGAGACCCCAAGACCTCCTTTAATATGACAAAAGGATAGTTATTCGGTTTGGGGATGGGCTACAATAGGTGAATTGGTTGGGGAACCTCCAATAGCCAGTAAATTCCACCGAATTCCTTGCAAGTTTTAAATTTTTGCAACTTTTGGAGGTAAATGCAGGTTGTTTAGTATGTAGCTAGAATATGTACATGGGTTTTATAGCATGAAGAAAGAAAATGTACATGGGAATTAGTGCAACATGGTGCGTATATGCTCCAAAAAATGTTTTTTTAAATAGAGTTCCTCAACAGTGAATTAGCAAATTATGCAAGTAGAAAGGCCAATGCCATGTATGCATGAGTAGGGAATTTTATGGCTATAACATATGCCCCCTATTGTATGAGGTTAGAAGAGAAAATTATTGTCGAAACACATTACAATATCTTTACCAATGAGAATGCATGAAGTTGAGTGAGCCTAGGACCAAATTTCAGGAGGTGCCATCTGCAAAACAACAATTATCTCTCTGAGGTAGGCATACTTGTGCTCGGGATGAACTAAATCACGGTTTCCAATCAAGTACACTACACATACATGTCATATATAAATATAAATTGTAGCCATGATAAATACATAATGGATCTACATCTCAAAATCATTCGATGATATTAAAGTACAATATAATATGCATCTTCAAGAAGTATTGATGCCTGCGGCTGGAGATGAAAAATTCATATCTCGAGAAAAAAAATCAAGATCTTCAACAAATCAGGTAGGAGTACAATAGTAGTGTAAGAATCACTACTTTGAGGCCTTCAACAAGCCATTGGGAAGAGACCGGAGGATCTTGATGGCTAGGCAGATAACTTCGTTGATTTTGAATTTGATTGGACTCACGGGATGGCCAACTCATGAAAGGCAAGAGACAAACTCCAGAAAGGATGAATCAAGTTGGATAAAAATTCCCTTGGACACAAGAAAAAAATATGATCAGAATCAGGTAGCGGAATATTGACATAAGCCTGTGATGCAAGAGGCATAAAAAACTCTCCATATTTTTAGAAGAGTAACCAAATAGAGGAGGACACAACTCTATGTAGAGAGAATAAATTCATAAGGTAATACTAGATCCCAAATCTTGGTGAACAAATGGAAGGATATGCTTTATCCAAGGGAAACTATATTTTCTGCAAAAAAAAAGAATGTATATTTCTCGTCCCCTCTTTTCAGAATATTTAATTTTTTTGTATTTTTCAATTTTTAAATGAGCTTGAAAAAGAACAAAAGAATGCTATGTTACAAAGGAGGAAGGAGTGTCATGAGCAAGAAAACTGGTTCCAAGTGCATGGAACATACTGATGCTCAAGGAAAGGAGACATGTGCAGGATAAGGACATTGAGGGAAAATTCCTCCATGGGTCAAGGTGTCATATCGGAGAGGCAAAAGGTGTTGCAAGGCTTGCATATAAGGAATTCTTTAAAGGTTCAGTTGATATCAACATGGAGCTGACATTAGGACAAAGACGCAAAGATGAGACCCACAATGCAATTAAGCATAACAAAACAAGACTCCTTCCATGTAAATTTTTACAAGCCCAGAGAAGGAAAGCTCAGTGGTTTTTTCATGTTTAGACAGTCTGAAAAAATGAAAAAAGAAGACTCCAGGGAGTACCTTTTTCTCAATTAGTCCAATTTGCTCAAAAAAGGGGTAAACTTGCATTGAAAAGACGTCTCTTCAAAACTGTTTTAACGAGTGTGAAAAAGACAAGATCACTCGAATATCTTTTCAATTTTAAGGAGTTTGAAAAGAGATTAACTATGGACTCACAACCTTTTTCTAAATTTAGTCTCCTTAGCCTGAAAAAGTATAAAATATAACTGAGGAGAACTCTCCCGGTGAGACGAATCTCCCGAGGCGTACCTTTTTCCACAATAATCTACTGGTTGGAAAAAGGGTTAAACTCATGCCAAGTAGATGTTCTTCTAAACCAATTTAATGAGTGTGAAGGAACAAGGTCACTTGATGATCTTTTCATACTTAGGGAGTTTGAAAAGGGCTTAACTATGGACTCTGGGGGAGTTCCTTTCTCCTAAGTAATCCCTAAGGCCCGAAAAAGTGATAAACCAAAATCAAGGAGAATGTTCCTTTTTAGAAAATTTAGTCCCTTAGGCCCGAAAAAGGGTTAAACCTACACCTGAGAATACTCTTCTAGCGAATTGAAGTTCCTAGAGCATACATGTATTTATAAAATTATTAATCTAGACTGAAAAAGGGGTAAACTACTGGTGGACATATGTGCCTTCAAATTTAATTTTGTCGAGCGTCAAGGGAAACAAGATCGCTCAGAAATATTTTCATTTTTAGAGAGTCTGAAAAGGGCTTAAAGAAAACTCCAAGGGGATACTTTTCTCAAGTAATCCATACGAGATTGAAAAGAATAAATATAGTCTCATTGGTTGTTTCTTTCGAAAGTTAAAGCGCGGTTGAAAGACAAAAAAACATGCTCATTAGGGAGTCCTGAAGGTAAGGCCAAGAATGACAATTAAGAAGAATGAGGCTTCAATATGTAATCATGACGGGACTAACAAGGACTCCCAAGCCTATAGTCAAGATTGACAACATGGATGCCAAAATGCAGCAAAGGATCTACCTAGGGCATCCATGTAAAGGGAGCTCTACCACCTAATTACGACACTTCTAATCAGTAAAGAAGGTTTTGTGGCACACTTCGGTGGGATCAATCCTATGGAAAATCATAAAAGACAATGATATGCAGAAAGTTGGGAGAAAAGCCTAACTTATATGAAAAAGTTGGAAAAAATTACTTTTACCATGGGATCATGTGAATGTAACTGATCTCAAAAAATAATGAAATTGAAAGGAGAAGTGCACCAGAACAACTAATAGATAACTCAAAAGTGAAATTGAGTAGCCACCAAGCCAGGAAAAGTGAAAAGGGGGACCAAATTAGGGAAAAAAGGGCCAAAGAAGTCTATAAATAGAGGTGGACAACTCATTTTTACCACTGCAAATTGGAAATTCACAACAAAGTAAAAAAAAACCTTTGTCAAAAAAGCGAATTTCAGGAGTTATGGTGGACGAAAATCCCTCCTACTTGGACCAAGTAAGTATAAATTCTCTCATCGTGGATTTGTATTTAATTTGTAATTTTGGAGGCACATGCCCTTGTAAAAGTGTTGTGTTTGTGTGTACACAAGTTTTCCAAGGCCAACCCACATATGTACTCAGGCAGAGAAATAGACAACCCGAGTACATAAGCGACTGTGTAATCTACAACCCGCATAAACCTCCTTTTTTTTTGAAAAAAGAAAAAAAAAAGTACTGATCCCTCTCGAACTGTTTGTATGTGATGAGATGTATGTTCACTAGAGGGAGTAGGAGCATGAGGAGCTGGATGTCTTGGTCGAGGAGGACCCTATGGCCATCGTCTCACTAAAATAGTGTGGCTTGTTGAAATTCTTCTAGTGTATGTTCATGAGGGAACAACCAAGGTTGCTTAACACTCTAGTGGAGTATTGACATCCTGATGTAGAAGCTTTCATGCGGGAGGGTCAATTAATGACCCCGACTACAAAGGATATTTAGTTCCTGACTGACCTCTCTAGAAGAGGGGAATTGGCCAACTTGAGGACCTTTCCTCCGAGGTCGTTGAACATTGACGACTATATCAACATATCTTGTGAGGCTGGTATTGAGAAAATGGGTTCTCAAGTGTCGATTCACAAGATCACCAGCCTCTCTCTACGAGTGATTCTACTCATGATCAGATAGATTACTGGATCTGCAACACTCCATTAGGCCTCTCGTGCACAGATGCACTATGCAGTTCAGTGTTCAAAGGCGATGATCTTTGACTGGATTACTACCATGATAGTATGTATGAAGAGACAACCCACAGAGTGTCGTAGTCATACCAACAAGAACTTCGTGTGCAGTACCATCTTATGTTCCTTCTTCTTCGAGAGGGTGTTGTTGGACACACTGACTACACTAAGAGGGGGGGTATGAACAATGTAGGGATCTTTTCTCAAAAATTCCCTTTTACACAAAACTCATTAGCTAGCAATCACCATTAACGCATTACTCATTTCTGTCATTTATACCCAGTTAAATGTGAACACATACCAACAACATATATCAACAAGTCATCACCAAAAGGAACACAATGAACACAAGATGTATGTACAATTTTCTTTTTATTATGGACTACAATCCTTGGGGTTTATCAGCAACAACTGAATAGAGTACAACTCTACAAGATCACCAACTCTATAATGCAAGACTCATCTTACACCCTCAGCACCAACTGAGATGAGGAAACAATCCTCAACAGATATCAATATGTCAATAGGTATGCGACCTATTAGTAGTGAAGCCCGTGTATGTACGTGCCCTGGCTCACTACAACCTGCGTATGTACACGACCAGTCTGTACTACAAACTTTGTATGCCTTCTGAGTTACTTAGGGTTTTCTCTTCAAGATCAACTCAGATTCTCTACAACCTTCAATCACATTCTCATATGTCTTTCACTGACCAATCTTATCCATAGCCAGTCACAACACATCCAAGATCTCCAACAACTTACTCATGCTTCTCAACCATACAATATGAATTCTACTCAATCATGTATAAGTAATCGGTATACTATAGCAATCATATCAACACTAAATCATGAGTGTTTCTCACTCCATCAACCAACAAAACCACATCACAATAGCCATACCAAGAATTCCTTAAGCATTCACCACACAAAAAAACAAGAGTATCCATCAAGACATTAATATAACCATACCAGAATCTCTGTGGAAGATCTGAGCCCATAGAGTGTAGATCTGGAAACTGCTTCAGTCTTCAACAACTAGTCATTAGCTCAAACACAAATCTCCATGATTTTATCCACTGTATGCTCCATGTCCGCATACAACCCATATGTGTATGTGTCCTCACCCATTACATCCCATGTGTGTATGTGTCCTAGCCCATTACATCCCATGCATACTTCAAAAACTAGGGTTTCTGAAGCTCCAAGCCTTTTTCCATCATGATCTTAGACATTGTCAAAACTTTGATGCGTCCATTGAAATCCTCCAGATCTTCTCTCTCTTAGAATGGATCTTCAATACATGCTCAAGAGATACACCCAAAAGACACTTTTCAAAAGAGACCCTTGCCTCTTATTTATACTCTTCATCTTCTAGGTCACTTAACCCACTTCTAGGTCACTTAAGCCATTTCTAGGTCACTTAACCAAATTTCCTCCTTTTGGGGTTAACCACTTTCCATAAATAGAAAGTTCTCCAATACTTTATCATTTAAATATTCTTTCTTGACTTTTTCACCTCATTTTATCATTTATATAATCGTCTTGACTTTGTCACTTCTCTTTATCATTTAAATAATCCTTCTTGACTTTGTCACTTTACTTTATCATTTAAATAATGATTTCTTCTTTTGAGGCACTTTGACTTCTTTGACCTTTTGGGGCTTCAAGCCAACATATGGGGGTCCTACAACTTCATAAGGCCATAACTCTCAAACCATGAGGAGTTATGTGACATTCCACATACCACTAGAAATTCCATGAAAATCACTATCCATCTAGTATAGTTTCACTGACAAATTCACTGATCTTAATCTCATTATTCCACACTCAATCATGGGTCCTCCAATCATACTTCAAGGATAACTCAATTTTAAAGCATCTTCCCATGAGGGATTTCACCATAAGGGGACCACTTTGTGTTATAACCCTAAAATGCACCACACAGGCTTACCTGGCATCAGGTCAACTCATGTCTCTTCCTTGCCAAAGCCATGCTGAATAAAACCTTGAAAAACCACTTAAAATAAGCAACCCGCGTCCTAACCTAACACTGGGCGTGTTGGAATGCTTGCAGCCCTTCTACTACACGCGTTGGAACGCAGGCTAGCCCACTACAGCCCGCGTTTACCTAACAAAGCAAAAAATCAGGAAAGTTTCCACTGGGACGAAAAGCTTTTGGTCAGTTAACTGGAACTCCTAGCCATGCATGGCCGAGAGTTCGTCTAAAACCCCAACTCCTTCTAGCCTATAAAAGAAGGGGTAGGGGTACTATTCAAAGGAGGAAAATCATAGCAAAGAAACTCTGCCCAATTGCCGAATCCGTTTTTGTCCCAACCCTTTAGCCTTTCCTCAAACTTTAGGAGAATTCAAGCAAAGCAGTTGGAGGACGAAGAAGAGGAGGAGCCCAGGATCAGGATCGAGGAATGGTGGCCGGTCTCTATAATCATTGTAAGTTGATTCATATTGAGATTAATAAAAAAATGCTTTTCCCATCCCAAATACATGAGTCTAATATGTTTTATGTGATTTGTGTTTAATCTCTAACCCTCTAGTAGAACAATAGCATGCATGCATAGTTTTGTCTTGATTGCAGGATTGATTTTTGGAAGGAGCAGCAGAAGCAAGGAGACAAATCTCAACGGAGGATCTACACCAACCATCGATAAAAAGGTTAGTTGGTTCTTCCCTTGTTTGCTTGTGAAAAAGGGTTTTAGATTGGGGTAGAAGGTTAAAAGTAGTTTATGAAGGGTCATGATTTGCATGCAAGTTTAAAGCCCTAGCTTGTTAGTCCGTAGGGTAGAATACCCCACAACAGAATTGGCGACTCCACTGGGGATATTTCACTCTTAGGGTTTCCGGATTTCATTAGAGGTTCTTGGGTAGTTCAAAGAAGTTGAGTTTTATGTTTCTTTGTTGTTTTTGTTTTCTGTTAGGTCAAAAGCTAGCAGGGAACCTGGTTATCAATACCATTTTTTCCTTGGATGTTGCTTGACATTGATTCTCGGGACACACATAGGTACATGCGGCCTGCATAAGGCCTGCACGCATGTAACCCGCGCCCTAACCTTCTGCAGCCCGCGTTTGAACGCTTGCTGCAGTGGTTTCAGTAGCGTGTAGCATTTAGAAGGCTTGAGAGGCAGTCTCCTCTTCCCTATCAGAAGTTTACCTTCTCAGGGGGATTTCTGGATCCTGTCTGGGTTTTTATTGGTTTATTGTCTTGTTTTCAGTCTGTCTTATTGTATTGGTCATTCTTTGCATTTGTTTTCTTTTTTGCAAAATTTTTCTTTTCTGTTAAAGTTATAACATCCAATCCTTTTAGAGACCCTGGTTGTCAATACCAGAGGCCTTTTTTAGGTCTGGACTGCCTATGTGTTGTTTTATCTTGGCTTTTATACAGACCCGCGGCCTGCTTGAGTCTAGCCCGCGGGTACCCGCGCGCTGTTGTAGCTCAGCACGCGTTTGCACGCGTGTTGTATTGGTGACAGTCGCGGGCTTGATTGGTAGCTTTCCAGCTTGGGTGGGGCAGTCATCCCCTCCTGTGATGAGGAGAGCTCCTCTCAGGGGCAGAGAGTCTGGAGCTGCACATTCAGCAGGTTAGGGCATCTTATCCTTAGCCTGTGTTTGTTAGTTGATGTTTTGATAGAAAAGGCAAAAGAGAAAAAATATCTGTTTTATGGTTTTCAGGCAAGTGTTAGAATCGGTGCTGTTTTGATTGCTTTGTTGCATTTTTGTGCTCTGATTTTGTTTGTGATCTGCGCTTTAAGCCAAAGTTTTCTTTTCATTCTCTTGGTTTTATTCTTGTCAACATTTTTCCTTGTTGCGTTATTTTGCAATAAAATAAAAAATAAAAATTTTCTTGTTTCATCTTCTTCTTGATTTGAAGATTGTGTTGTTGCATCAGTAGCTAGGAAAGAGTCTTTTTGCATAAGTTTTTGCAGTGCATTTAGAGTATAAGTAGCTTGCAGATCTGAGCGAAAGTCCTTTATATTTACTGCATGGAATCTTAGTAAATTTGAAAAAGAAAAGAAATCTTTCATTGAAAAGTTGCTGGTTTTGCATTTTAGTAAAAGTTTTTGTTTTTATGCATTTTGTTCAATTTGCTTTGAGTCTTTTTACACACCATCAGTTTCACTTTTGCATCTTGTGACTTAAAAAATACCATTAAAAGAAAAGCTAATTAAAATCATTTAGACTCTTTTGTTTGTAGGGTGCATACACTAGCTCAGGACTAGGGCCTTGGAATAGGTTGGAGAGTAAATTCTCCAAGGCCACCCAAACCAAACATTGGAGTCTGTCAATAGGGAGTGTAGAAGTCCAGTTACAGAAAGTTATCTGGGACCCCCCTCTAACACAGGGGATAAACACGAGGTCGCGTAAGGAAAGGCAGTGGAGATAACCCCTCCAAAGCTGGACCGAGCATTGTGGAGAACACATATCGAGGATTTGTTAAGGGATTCCGTCGTTTGCATTTTCCACGGAGCTTCGTGGGTCTCGAATCCGTTCGAGGTCCTCAGTTGTCTTCCAGACCATTTTCTCTCGATACCCTTGACAGGTTTTGGGCTTGATACCTTGCTCATTGTGGTCTACCCGACTGCCGACTGTACCCGCCTGGTGACTGTTCACGTGCTGACAAACTAGTTGCCAATATTTTCTAGGGACATACACAGGTGACTGCGGGGGTATACCGCGGTACCTAGGATGAACATCGGACCAACGCTTTGCAGATTATACCCGGAGGGTGCTTTCGTATTCGAGTTGCACTTGCACCGGTAAGTTGCTCTAGTGTTGGTTGTTGTAACTGTTCTTCCAACTAGTTTAGTGCTTGCTTGATTTATCTGCTAGGGGATTTATTTTAGTGAGTGTTACTGTTTGTTCATCTAGAATACCTTAGCGTGTCGTGAATATTCTCACACAGTGGAGGATTCAGAGCTCCGCTGGTCACGAAGGCTTCTGGGCCTGCCGGCGGTTATACTGGAGCCACCCCTGCCACCATTGAGGCGGAAGCTAGACCATCAAGGGTCTTTCGAAGCAACCGGGGATTTTGAGCCCGAACAACCCTCCGAGGAATCAACCACCAATCTTGGATTGGTTGAAACCTCAAACACTGATACTTGGCCAGACATTATTGTGCCAATTCAATTTTATGAACGCCTGTCAGTGCCTAACCCAGTGATGGAACCAAACTCTGTTACTTCATCTGGGAATTCTTCCATCCCCATCACTGTTGCTACCACAGGAGAAGCTTCTCCTAACTTGCCTTTGTTGACGGTCTGGGCCACCATGGTCTCAGCCGCAACTACGTCACACAGTGGACCGACCCCATCTATCGTGGTGGCCACACCTCTTTACACACCTAGTGCGATAGGAGCTCCGTTTTCATACGGTATGCCTAGTTCAGGTACTAGTCCTGCCCTCACTTCATCCAATTTCCAGACTTTGGGTCTGGGGGCAGGGAGCTCTAACACTCCTCTGCAAGGTCAACTTGGGGGCATTCCTGTCCCTTTCAATTCTTTTCCTTACGCTGGAGGTCATATTCCTCCTTCGTCCCCTTCGCTCGGTGGACCGCATCAGCAGTCCTCCGGGCAGCCTGCACACACAAGTCCTTTTGGAGCCGGGAGTCAAGGAACACCTGCGCAAAATCAGCCGGGAGGTTCGTCACCGTTTGTTTGGAACGGGACGTTTGGTAATAACACTTTCACATCCGCTGCTTTCCCATCTGGGGGCACACCTATTTTTGGACAGTTTACGCCAGCAAAGGGTACTATTCCTGCGTTGGGGGCACATATACCGGGACCTTGGAACTCAACACAAGGATCTGTTCCATCCTTTGGAATGTCGTTCTGGGGTAACTCTTTCCACAACCATTGGAACCCCAGACAAACTTCTATGCCTCTTCCATCAGGACCGGCATGGGGTAATCCGTCCCAAAGTCCATCAAACACGATGAATGCCCAACATCCTATGTCCTTCATGGGGAATCAACCAATCATGTCTCCTCAGATGAAAAACCCTTACCCTGGTTAGGGCCATGGTTTCTACCAGAACCCGGGCCAGCCGCCAAACTTTTCCTGGCAACCTGGTGCCAGTCAAACTCCAGGACCCTTTTATCCCATCTATCAACAACAACCGAAACTACCATTCTTGGCGACATTACACTTGCCATATTTGACACGGTTGTTAAATGATCCTATATGTCACGATCCACTTTGGCATCCTATGCCGACAAATTTTTCTTCGAACATCCCAAAGTTCGAGGCCAATCCTAACGAAGATCCAGGCGATCACGTGACTACTTTCCACTTATGGTGTTCATCTAACTCACTAAAAGATGACTTCGTCCAGTTGTGATTGTTTCAACGCACTCTTATAGGGAGTGCTGCGAAATGGTACATAGATCTTGATCGTTCATGATATTCTTCTTTTGGCGAACTGGCGATGGCCTTCCTTAACCATTTCCAGTTACCTGTGAGATACGACGCCGGCACAGAGTTGCTAGCTAATTTCGAACAGACGACCGCGGACCATATCTCAGATCATATTCGAGAGTGGCGACGCTGAAAGAGTCTTATCAAGGTACCCGTCCCACCAGCATTCCTGCTTGAGTGGTTCCTTAAGTCTTTAGTTCCGCAGTTATCCAAAGACGTCGCAACTTCAGGGGTTTTCTCCGAGGAAGATGCCATCATGAGGGCTCAATAGTTTGAGCTTATCTATTCTCAGTCTGGTCTTTTGTACAACATCCTGCCGGATGCACCCCGATCGATTCTGGATAAAACCAGACAGAGAGCCGGACCACATGCCGATGGTATAGTTGGTTCGACACAAACTAAGCCCGCTGAGCAATTGACAAAACAATTGCAGCAGTTATCTATACAACACTCAGCGGCCAGCCAGACTACTTCTTTGGCTGCTCCTCCTACTCAAATGTCGGAAGTAGACTCCGTACAGACGACTAACCCAAAGGCCAACCAGCAGTCCGAAGGGAAGAAAAAACAACGCAAGAAGAGTAAGAGGGATAAGAAACCAAATGATAATGCTGGCGAGGGCACCACGGAAAAATGGAAGGCGAGGTATCCATGCAATTTGTGTGTGGAAGACCACCCAACCCATCTATGCCCTCGACTTGCGGAGGCCCAAAAGTTTGTCACACAACAACAACAAGCTGTGTTGACTAATCCCTTTCAGCATGGGCAAAATTTGACTCAAGCCTCTCCAAGTATCGAGGGGGGTAGCCAAGAAAACTGCCTTCCCCCAAACAATTAATCTTCCGCGAACGTATATATGGGGAAAAGTGATGCTTTCATAACAACTAGAGCACACAACTATAGCAAACCAAGCACCCCTGAGAAAGGCAAAGAAGCCGAGATCCCATCTCTTCCTCTGCAGATTGAAAAGACGTTGGGTGAAATGATGACACGCATTCCAAAAGGTGCGTTCAAACGCGCTTCTCATAATCCAAACACAAGGGCCGCCCAAAACTACTCTATGGTGGAAGATTTATCACAAACCCCTTGTGCTATGTCTGCTTTGGAGGTCCTCCAAAGTTGCCCTGCTCAAAGGAAAGCCTTGTTGACTGCTTTAGGCTCTACTGAGACTTGTAACCCGGGTACCATCATGTTAGATACGACTGACTTGAAACCTCGTTTTCCTTACCATGTCGCATTTCAGATAGTAGTGGCTCACCCCACGAAAACTTTTACACGGAATATCTTCCGCACGGTGGTAGACGAGGGCGCTTCGACTTGCGTTATGTTGTTAACATGTTGGAAAGCCATTGGTCAACCCAAGTTGTCTCCGTCACGTACTCTCCTTACTGCGTTCGATGGTCATTCTTTTCGACCGCATGGCATCATTCCTTCTTTCCCTCTCCAGTTAGGGGGGAAGACCGTGTGCGTCGAAGTAGAAGTAGTTGATGCCCCCATCGACTACAATCTATTGTTAGGTCGTAGCTGGACTTACGTAATGCAAGCGGTGGTCTCTACAGTTTTCCGAGTCTTACTGTTTCCACATGAAGGCCGGATAGTGACTATTGATCAATTGTCCTTCTCTCGACCTGACCCAGCCTTAGGGGCATCCACGGTTCCCATGGTAGATAATCCTCAAGCCGGTGTTGTCAATGTAGGAGTTGGTTTGTGTCCATCTTTGATGGGTACCTTCGACTACCCACCTCCTCAAGGCGATGTCAGGTTTATATCGACTCACCACAAGGCTGAGATTTTCCATGTTTCGTCATTCCGCACGACTTACTTTCAGGATCCGTGGATTCTTCCTTCCCCATCAGACATGATGGATGCGACAGGGCATGCGGGCATGACTACGCCCTTGTCAGCCGCTGAAGTAGCATACTCTTTGGTCCAACAAACTTCATCTACTCCTGATCCGATTCCCACACAAGAGTTGGATCCACTCCTTCAGCCTATCTGGGCTCATGATTCTCTTACTGATATCAATTCGTTAGATTTAGTCTTGCCTTCTAATGAAGCTATAATCGAAGAAATGATTGGTCCAGAGAAACCCTGGGATGATCTTCATCACAGATCATATTTCCTTCCAGAGTTACACCAAATCGAGGCAGGAGAATTCACTATCACCATGACGGGAGATCAACCTTGTCCCATTAACCTCTTAGCTACACAGGATATTTATGCTGAGGGAAATATGGCGACTATCACTGAAATGATACCTATCAATATCTCTTGAAACCTTGGTGTCGTGGAAAATGTCTTCGTCGGAGCGGATTTCTCCCCCGAAGAGATTCAGATTTACATGGATCTTTTTAAAGAATTCCGCGATGTTTTTTCTTGGTCTTACGAGGAAATGCCAGGCATCGATCCGAAAATAGTTGAACATGAGATCACTACGTATCCGGACGCTAAGCCTGTTCGACAGAAACTTCGTCCAGTTAATCCTAGGAAAGAAGCAACCATTAAGACAGAGGTTGAGAAATTGCTTAAGGCAAGGTTCATATACCCTATTCACTTGACTCAATGGGTGTCCAACCCCGTGCCGGTCGATAAAAAACAAGGCACGATTCGTGTCTGTACCGATTTTCGTGATTTGAATAAGGCATGTCCAAAAGATAATTATCCAACCCCATTCATCGACCAGATCATTGATGAGTGCGCCGGTTGTGAAGCCTTTTCATTCATGGA
>ML778123.1:1852355-1895441 GCA_009831015.1 Picea engelmannii | reverse complement strand
ACACAAAACTCATTTGTTAGAAATCACCATTAACTCATTACTCATTGTTGTCATTTATACCCAATCAAATGTGAACACATATCAACAATATGTCATCAACAAGTCATCACCACAAGAAACACAAAGAACACAAGATGTATGTACAATTTTATTTTCTTTACAGACTACAATCCTTGGGGCTTATCAACAACAATTGAATAGAGTACAAATCTACAAGGCACCAACTCTATAATGCAAGACTCAGCTTACAGCCTTAGAACCAACTGAGATGAGGCAACAATCCTCAAAGCGTATCAATCTGTCAAAAGTTACATGATCTGTCAGTAGTTCATCCCGCATATGTACGCGCCAATCATGTATAAGTAATCAGTATACTATAGCAATCATATCAACACTGAATCATAAAAGTGTTTCTCACTCCATCAACCAACAAAACCACATCACAAAAGCCATACCAATAATTCCTTAAGAATTCACCACACAACAAACAAGAGTATCCATCAAGACATTAATATAACCATACTATAATCTTTGTGGCAGATCTGAGCCCATAGAGTGTAGATATGGAGCCTGCTTCATTCTTCAACAACTAGTCATCGGCTCAAACACAAATCTCCATGATTTTATCAACTGTATGTGCCATGTCCTCATACATCCCATGTGTATACGTGCCCTATCCCATCACAACCCACGTATACCTCAGAAACTAGTGTTTCTGAATCTATTTTTTTTTTCCATCATGATCTTGGACATTGACGAAACTTTAATGCATCCATTGAGATCCTCCATATCTTCTCTCTCTCAGAATATATATTCAATACATGATCAAGAGATACACTCAAAAGATACTTTTCAAAAGATACCCTTGCTTCTTATTTATACTCTTCATCTTCTAGGTCACTTAACCCATTTCTAGGTCACTTAACCTAATATCCTAAATAGAAATTTCTCCAATACTTTATCATTTAAATATTATTTCTTGACTTTGTCACCTCACTTTATCATTTAAATAATCTTCTTGACTTTGTCACTTCTCTTTATCATTTAAATAATCCTTCTTGACTTTGTCACTTTACTTTATCATTTAAATAATGATTTCTTCTTTTGAGGCACTTTGACTTCTTTGACCTTTTGGGGCTTCAAGCCAACATATGGGGCTCCTCCAACTTCGTAAGGCCATAACTCTCAAAACATGAGGAGTTATGTGACATTACACATACCACTAGAAGTGTCATGACAAGCAATATCCATCTAAGACAGTTTCACTGACAAATTCACTGATCTTCATCTCATTATTTCACACTCAAGCATGGGTCCTCCAATCATACTTCAAGGATAAATCAATTGTAAAGCGTCTTTCCATGAGGGCTTTCACCATGAGGGGACCACTTTGGAGTTCATCCATTTGTGCACCTTATCAACCATGATAATACCATTACATCAATCCAACTATGCATCATATATAAAGGTAACCACATCGATCCATCTTCATCATGTATCAATGACAACTCATTGATCCATATTCATCTATGCATCATATCAATGACAATACCTATTACATCAATACATTGTTCATAAATCATCAATAAATCACTTGACATCAATCAATGACATCAATCAATTAAACCATTGTAATCAATGAAAACATGATCCAACAAGTGCCCAGTCTCATTCCTAGAGAGACAGTATGGGGGCATATTGGCTCCTTCCCAGCACTGACCAGGTGGGCGGTTTTACTTCTTAGATAGGGTGGAGGAAGGACCATAGAGTCCTTCGAAGACAGATTCTTTGATTTTTGGGCACATCAAATCCCAGTTATAAAGGACTATCCCTATGCAAGGATTATCTTCCTTAGAGATACAGACATGTCTGTGCCCCCCGATGAGGAGCATAGAGAGATAGGTAACATATATTTTTGAAGTTATTAATTTTTTAGTTTTCATATATATCCTTTTTATGTGTGTTTCAGAGTACTAATCTTGTAAATATGTTATGTACAGATGTGGGTCCTGTTCGACTGACATACTTCGCCAGGACTCGACGACATCCTCGACTAGAGGTGGGACTAGTAGTAGGATGGCTGATAGCTATGGGAGGACCCCTAGCTAGAGAGGATGATAGATTCCTACAAGGAGTGGAGAGAAACATCACTGCTCTCACTCATGTAGTTCCTATGGCTGATATCGAGGATCTCCCCCTAGCTATGTAGCCACATGTAGTAGGGGTGCTTCGGACTTGGTCCTAATTATTTCAGCGTCTTGCGAATGTCGTCGTTCACTATAGCAGGGCCAATAGGCCTAGACCTTAGATAGATTTGGACCACCTACATGGCAAGGGCACCTTTTGTGCTATTTATTTTGAGGGCTTAATCCCAAAAATGTATACCGATAACGTTTGAGGCTTTCATGCCCATGTTTGTACTCATGACACTATTTTGGACACACACACACACACACACACACACACACACACACACACATATATATACATATTTTTTATTTCATGGATGACATTTTTACAAATGTATTTACATGTGTATGTGTGTGATTATTACTTTTACATGTGAGAAACATGCCAATCTAAAACTTGATTAGCTAGAGTATCAGTTAAATGTTTAAATCTCCTAGGAACATGAATATAAGAAATATAATAAAAAGATCATTCTAAGAGACGTAACCTAAAGAATCTTCGGTGAAGAGTGGGATCATATATGTGGTAAACCCCATTTAACTGGGACACAACCAATTGAGCATCTAAATAAACTCAGAGGCGTGAAATACCAGGTGACAAAGCATCATGTAGCGATTCTATCATTGCATTGTACTTGACAACATTATTGGTTGTGTTGCCTAGACAAATATGTCTGGAAGATAGAAACTGGCCTCTAGGTGTGAAGATCACCCAAGATGTGGAAGCAAGCCTCTGAGTGTGTCGGCTAGTGCCATCCGTGAACCCAATGTAAAACTCTGATTCACTTGACATCTTCCATAGTGAAAAAGAAGACATAAATAACTAAACGTACAGAAAACAAAAAGACAAGAATGTATAAAATACTATACATATATACAAGAAGCCACCCAAGTGATTCACCTAAGAGTAGTACTTCTTAAGGTAGAGCCCATTTCTAGGCTCCATTAAAGCATTTCCTTCGAAATCAAGCAGACGATAAGCACCCTTCTTCAAGGCCTCTTTCAGAATCAAAGGTCTTAACCACATGGGTTTGAACTTGAACGCCTTCATAGAAAATATGAGGGAGAACAGACTGATCATACTGACACTTGACTCATTGCTTATGATCCTCATTAGCCAAGGATGCATCACGATGCTTCTCATCGAGCTGCTTGAGATATAGAAGGTGTTCCTCAAGTGGTGTAGTGTCGGAAAGTAGTTCCACTGCCAACTTTAAAGAAGGGATCTAACACTCAATGGTTAAGAGTGCTTCCAGCTCATATACGAGTTGAAAAGGTGAAAAATGGGTGGCAATATTTCCAGATGTTCGATAGGCCCATAAAGTTGAATACAACATCAAATGCGAATTTGACTTGGACAAATTGATCGTCCACTGAAGAATAGTATTGAGGGACTTATTCATAGCTTCAACCTGAATATTCTCTTGCGGGTAATAGGGTGATGAATGTTCCTGTTTGAACCCAAGCTTTGATGTTAACTCATTCATCCATTTTATTCTGGAAGTGACTTCCATGGTTAGTGACAATCTCCTTCGGGATACTGAATCTTGGTACTATCTGATTGGAAAAAAAAAGGGCAGAAATTTCCCCATCATTGCTAAATGTCGGCATAGCCTAGACCCACTTTGTGAAGTAGTCTACTTCTACGATGATATAATGATGCCCCATGGAAGAATCTGGGTGGAATGTAGTGAAATCAATCCCCCACTTAGTGAAAGGACCGACAAAAATGATCGGAAACATAGGAGTGGGGTGTGCCCACATCTTTCGATAGAAGATCTAGCACGGGTGACACTTCTTGACTGCCTCAACACAATCTTTGATTAATGAGGGCCAGAAGTATCTTGCATGTAGAATATTTTGGGATATTTCCAACCCAGACAGACGACCGCCACATGCTCCAGTGTGACAGTCATTCAACATGAGCTTTGCTTCTTCATGGGTAAGACATCATCGAAGAATGAAATCTACGCCTCAATGATACAAAGTGTCATCGAGAATGAGATAGTTTCTCTCTTGGTGCCATATTCGCCGATTCTCATCACGAGAAGCAGAAGTGGGGTGCTTCTAATTCTGAAGATACACAAGTATATCTCCATACTAGGGGTCCAAATATGAAATTAGAAAAATATCTTCGTTGATAGGTGACTCTTTGGGCATAATATCACCAAAATCAACCGGTAGTTCCAAAATTAGTTCGGCAAAGACCAAACACTTTTTAGATTTTCCAGAGACAAAATCAAAGTCAAACTCATGTAGGATAAATATCCATATACTGATGTTTCGACCAATGACCCGTCGCGATAACACATATTTGAAAGGGTTGAAGACAACAATGACGGTGGTATTACGGAGTAATATATAGTGATGAAACTATTGGACAGTGTAAACATCCGCCAAAGCAGGTTTCTCAACATGAGAGTAGTTCAGTTCCGATCAAGCTAGGCCTTATCTAAGATAATAGATAACATTATCTTCAAGCATGTCATCCTGCTCGACCAATACCATGTCGATGGTCGACTCTACAACAACAAAATACAACAAGAAATATTTGTTATAATTAGGAGGCTGGAGTAGAGGGGTGGATCTTAGGGCACATTTCAACGCTTCAAAGGAGCACTGAGTTGCTTCATCCCAATATAATGGGACCCCTTTTTTCAGAATACACATGAACCCTTTAGTGATATAGACATAATTAGCGACAAAACACCGAAGAAAATTCACTTTCCCTTGTAAGCTCTGAAGCTGAGGTATTGTGCACGGGGGAGGCAACTAAATTATCGCCTCAACCTTGAGGATCGACCACGATCCCTGTTACTGAAACGATGAAACCTAATAAACAACCTGACATCATGCAAAAACTGCACTTTTTAGGATTCAAGTGAATCTAATAGTAGAAACATCACTCAATTATTAGTCGTAAATAGGCAGGATGATCAGATCTATTGTGAGAATGTGATGCTAAATCATTAAGGTATGAGTTGACTATGTGTTTGAGGTTGTGAAAGGAGAACAACATGGCCCGTTGAAAGGTAGCTCTAGCTTTCTTCAGACTAGAAGGAATATTTTGATACGCAAAGGTATCCCAAGGACAAATAAAATTAATTTTATATTGGTCCTTGGGTTTGATTTGAATTTGATTATATCTCGAAAAAACATACATGAAAGAGAATACCTCACAACCCACACACTCATTGACAATCTGATAAATAAACAGGGTTGGAAATTTTTTTTTTAGGCAAGCCTTGTTCAAATCCCAAAAATTTATACAAACGTGAATCATGACATGTTTCTTATTGATAGGAAGCAAGTTTGATACCCATTCCGTTAACTGTATGGGGTAGATGAAACTGGCTTTGAGCAGTTTCTCTACTTTTTCCTTGATCGTCACTACTTTTCGAGGACTGATTGGACGAAGATTTTGTTGGACTGGTTTGACATCAGGATAAGTCATGATTTCATGTTCGACAATTTATGGGTCAACTCTTGGAACTCCTTGTAAGACCATGAAAAAACATCGTGGAACTCCTTGAACAACTCTGTGTAAATTTGAATCTCTTCAGGGGAGAAATATGCTTCGATGATGAGAGAAGGAATGGTCAAGATGAGAGAAGGAAAACTAGTTGATGGTTATAATACGACCCTCGTGCGGAAAGTATAAGACCCGAAAAATAGTGGACAAAACTGCATGCATTCCGTAAGTCCAACTCCTTCCTAACAAAATATTGTATTCGAGAGGCACATCGACTACTTCAACCTCGATGCACACATTTTTACCCTCTAACTGCATGGGGAAAGAAGGAATAATACCATGAGGTCTGAATGACCGACTGTCAAAGGACATAAGCAACGTAGGTGACAAAGACAACTCAGGTTGGCCAATGGCCTTCCAACATGCCAAGAACATTATGCAAGTTGAGGCACCCTCATCAACCACCGTACGAAAAATGTTTCATGTCAAATATTTCATGGTGTATGCCACTACTATCTGAAAGGCAACGTGGTGAGGACGATGAATTTTAAGGTCGGTTGGATAAAAAATAATCGTTCATGGGTTACTAGTCTTTGTCGCTCCCAAGGAGAACAACAGATCTTTTCTCTGTGAGGAGAAACTCTGGAGAACCTCCAGAGCATACATTACACAAGGGGTCTATGCCATATCCTCCATGATGGAGTAGTTCTGATTGGCCCTCTCATTTGGTTTATGGGAAGGCTTCTTAAATGCAACTTTGGGGATGTTAGTCATTGTCTCTCCCACTATCTTCTCAATTTGAAGAGGATTCAATGGGTTAGTGGCCTCCTTTCCCTTCTCTATAGATTCTGGTGTTCTGTAATCATGAGTCCTGGTTGATAAATGAGCATTGACGTTCATCATGTAAATGTTCACGGTCAGGTTGTTAGTAGTATGCGTGGGGGGTCCCTAACTGCCCCCAACCATGCTCGTGGATTTGGAAGCCTAAGCCATATTTTTCCCTTGTGAAAAAGGGTTTGTCAACACAGTAGGATGTTTTTTTTCTAGTAGCTTCTGGGCTTCTGGAAGCTGAGGTCATAGATGAGTCAGGTGGTCTTCTGTGTAAAGATTCCATGGATACTTCAACTTCCTCTTCTCGGTTTTTCCCTCACCGACATTGCTAGAATCCTTTTTATCCCCTTTACCCTTTTTTTTTATATGTTTCTTCTTTCCTTTGGCTTGCTAGTTGGCCTTGGGAGTTGTCAACTGCACACTATGTACATCTGATGTCTGGGTAGTGGGGGCAGTCAAACTAGGAGTCTGGATAGCCACAATCTTTTGTATCGATAATTGGTGTAATTGATTCGATAACAGATCTGTGGAATTTCTTTTATGTTTATCCCACTATGCCATCAGCGTGGGGCCCAAAATTTGGTTTGGTATTATCGAGAGTAGACCGTAGCGCATCAGGTAATATCTCGTAAAACATGCCAGACTAAGAGTAAATCAGTTCTAGCTATTGGGCTCTCATAATAGCCTCTTCCTCAGAAAACACCTCGAACGTTGCTACGTATTTGGACACAAATGGAACCAAAGACTTCAAGAACCACTCAAGAAATAAATCCGGAGGGACATTGACCTTAATAAATCTCTTTCTTCACCACCATTCTCGGATATGATCGGAGATATGGCCACCCTTGGTCTACTCGAAGTTGGCCAGCAACTCAGTGTGGACATCGTATCTCACTGGAAGTTGAAAATGGTTCAGAAAAACCATAGTCAGGTTATTAAAGTAAGGTTACTTCGAGTTTTTGAGCTCAATATACCACTTCGCAGCACCCCCTATAAGAGTGCGTTGAAAAAGGCACAATTGAACAGAGTCACCTTTCATTGATTTTTATGAGCACCACAAGTGAAAGGTAGTCACGCGATCACCTGGATCTTCATCAGGATTTCCCTCAAATTTTGGAATATCCGAAGGAAACTTAGTTGTCATGGGGGGCCAATGCATATCATTATAGATCAATTCATTTAATAATCTCGACAAGTCTGGAAAATGTGGGGTTGCCACAAAGGGTAATTTCAGTTGTGGAGTATTTACATGAAAAAAGGGTCCTGGATTTTTACTGGCACTAGGATGCCAGGAAAATTTGGATTGTTGGAGGGTTTTGGTAGAAGCCATGTCCTTGAGTAGCAAAAGGGAATTGCTTCTTTTGTTGCATCATCGACTGACTCCTGAAATTGGATGACAATGCCTGCGAAGGGATTTCTCCCTGTGTTGTGTTCCAAGGACCTTGGTTGGGAATGCCCCCAGTCGATCCTCCTTTCATAGGTACAAAACCTTTCCCAAGGTTCCATTGAGTATGGAAATGATTTCCCTCGATGGACATCCCTTATGAAGGAAACGAGACCTACCAAGGATTACAAATACCTTGTGTGGAGTATACTCTAGTTGTCGCTCATTATGAAGGAATGGTACCTTGCTCCGAGTTCTGTTGACCAAAACTGGGGTTTCCCCCAGTTGGGAAAGTGACCAAAGAAAAATATTTGTTTCCAAACACAACAAACAAAGAGAATGTCATAGATCCCATCGGTGTTGTGTAGGATGAAGGCCCCAAACTACCTCCACTAAACAAACTATAATTAGTGTTAGGCCCAATTGGCTGCTGAAACGTGCCACCGAGTGAAGGGGACGAAGGAGGTATATGACCCCCACCATAAGGAATAGCATTGAAAGGGGTGGTGGTTGTCGCATCCGATCCTTGTAAAGGAGCATTAGAGGTCCTTGCCCCCAGACCCATAGTATGTAAAGTAGAGTAAGTTAGAAAAAAATTCATTTCAATGCCGACCATCCCATATGATAAGGGAGCACCTATTGCATTCTAAGTGAACGAAATAGTGGTTTAAGTCATCAAAGGAATCAAATCCCTACCCGAAGTCATGATTGTCGAGAGATTTTTGGTCCTGATAGGAAAAGGTGGGGGAGGAGGTATAATTCCCCCTCTAGTAGTAGCTGTAATGGGAGTACGAGGACTCCCAGATGAAGTAGCACCATTTTCTTCCATTGTCACTCGCTGAATAAATTGACATTCAGAATATGTCACCTTGAGAGGGACAACCTGGATTAGCAGTGGCGCCGACAAGTTAGTGATCGAAGGAATTTTTGGCCTGAAACCTTCAGTCTCAAGGTCAGAAACAATAGATTCCCTTGGAGATGGAAAGTATCCTCTCGGAGCAGGCTTGGGTATAGCTTCTTTCATCTTGATCTCTTCGAACGATCCTTCTTGATCAAGTCTTTGCTTCAACGGTGGTGGAGGTGGCTCCAAAGTAATTGGAGACAGGCCCTGAAGCCTTCGTGACCAACGGAGATGTTGATCTTCCACTTTGTGAAATGATCAACTGACACAGTAAGGTTTGACTAGCGTGGAACATAGAGAACACACTAAAATTTTCCTAAATATATATCAATCAATCGACTAACTAGTGGGAAGGAAAATTAAGCCAATCAACACTAGAGCAACTAACCGGTGTAAGTGCCACTCAAAAATAGAATCACCCTACGAGTATACTCTACGAATATTGATCTGAATTCCACCCTAGGTACCACTGTATACCCCTGCAATCACCTGTGTAAATCTGTAAAATATAGGATATTAAATTTCCATCTCACAGTTAGTCACCAGGCGGGATAGTCGATAGTCAGGCAAATCATACTGAGTAGGATAAAAAATCCGAAGCCCTTCAAGGGTGCCGAAAGTAATTGGTCCGCAAGAAAACTAAGGATATCGAACAGATTCGAGGTCCATGAAGCTCCGTAGGAAAATGAAATCAGTATTTTTCCCAAGAAAGACCCTCAATATACAATCCCCACTACGTTTGGTCTAGCTTTGGAGGGGTTATCTCATCTACCTTTCCTCACACGAACTTGTGTTTATTCCCTGTATTAGAGGGGGGTCCCAGATAAATCTTATGACACTGAAATTAAAACACTCCCTATATCATACTCCAATTTTTTTTTAAAATTGCCTTGAAGAGTTTCAACTTCACACCTAATTCAAGGCCCTAAAATCCTAAACTAGTCGGTGAACCCTACAAACAGAAAGTCTAATATATTTTAAGTTAAGCATTAATTTTAAGTCTTGACTCACACAAAGGCTATGGTCATGCAACTAATGGTGTTTTGGAAGAGACAAAAAATGGAAACTTTAGAGCATTTGAAAGAGAAAATATACTTCGAAATTAAAGCAAAGCTTGTAAAACTCTTTGTAAAATTCAACTTTTCTAATCAATGTTTCAAGATCTTGTAATTGAAAGTTTCCTAAAAAGGTTCTTATGTTTGACTAAGAAAAACTACTTATATTTTAGGAAAGAAAGAAAGAACTTTGAAATGAAAACTCTTTTCTTTTCCAAACAAACAACGTGGGCTATGTTACCAAAGTAAATGCAAGAATTTTTTATTTTTATTTTTTTAATTGCTTTAACAAGAAAAACTAAAGTAAAAACTCTTTTTTGTTTTTCAAAGAAAGAAACAGGAAAAAGAGAAAACATAACCCAAGATTGATAGAGACCCTACGCCTACTGCGTAAACACGAGGATTCAAATAAGAAACCAAAGGAGGATATACAACTTGAAAGTTCACTCTAAACCTCTAGGGAAAATAAAACAAAACTAAGGCACAAGTTAACAATGAATCTTCAAACCAAGCTAAGTCCAAAACCATAGACTCTGGAATGTTCAAGAAAGCCCTGAGAATCCTAAACTTGTATCAGGAAAGAGACATGCCTCTCTTTGTTAAAAAACTCTTTCAATACACAGAGATGCGGGTTGTTGAATCATCAACCTGCATATGTACGCGGGTTGTGCCAAAGAAGAGCATGTTGATATTGCTCCAAGTGCACCTTCCAAGTGCCTTCTCTCACAATCAACTTGATCACATCAAGGGAAGGGAATGGATTGTATGGAAGAAAAGGGCTAGAGAGGGAATATTGAGGCAAGAACTCAAAAAAGGATGCAAATACTTGGGCAAGGAATAAAAGGGATTTGGGAAAAGTTTCAACGTTCTCATCAATGATTGTGGAATGAGACCCCAAGACCTCCTTTTATATGACAAAATGATGGTTATTTGGTTTGGGTATAGGCTACAGTAGGTGAATTGGTTGGGGAACCTCCAATAGCCCGTAAATTCCATCAAATTCCTTGCAACTTTTGGAGGTAAATGCAGATTGTTTAGTATGCAACTAGCGTATGTACACGGGTTGTCTAGCATGCAACAAGCATATGTACAGGGGAAGTAGTGTAGCACGATGCGTATATGATCAAAAAATCATTTTTTTAATAGAGTTGCTTAGCAGTGAATTGGCAAATTATGCAAGTAGAAAGGCCAATGCCATGTATGCATGAGTAGGGCATTTTAGGGCTATAACAATTATAAATTAATAAGTATAGTAAAAATTTGTAATTACAATATAAATATTATATAATAATTATATAATATTAAAAATTATATCATAATAATATATAATATTATATTATTATATAATAATGTAATAATATATAATGTTATATGATTATATAATAATGTAATAATAGTAATATAGTTAAAATATATTGGAATTACAGATTATTATTCATATATAATAATAATGAAAGTATAATAAATAAATAATAATAAATAACATAAGTACTCATTATGTCGAAGGCATGTACATAGGAAGATATTTTAAATATAAATTTAAACAAATTCATTGCATTGATCATGAATGGTCATAGAATAATAAATAAATAAATAAATGGGATAAAACCACAAAATTCTTTCTTATATATCAAAATATTACATTCATGGGAAGCACCAACTTCCAAAATTCTACAGCACCAACTGGAAGGAGGCTCCAACCCCCTATTTATAGGCTCCAACCTGAAAGGAATCTCCAACTCCCTATATTCTCCAGGTCCAACTGGAAGGAGGCTACGACCCCTTGATTTACTAATGCAGGGTTTCCCTACAATTTCACATTCTTCCAAGTATGCAGTCTTAATTCAAAATTAAGACATGGCTAACTAAAATAGATAAGCCTTCATTAGACTTAATTTGATCTAAAATAATACTCTCTTATCTTTATGGTTAAATTTGTGACCATAAATTATATGCTTGAAGAACTTAAGTTCTAACTCTTTCTAATTCCAATTGGCTCAATACTTGGAACCTCATATCAACTCATTGAGAACATATCACTCAATTCTTTGACTATGGTTTCATTATATCTCTGCCACAATAGCCTAAGGTTTTATTTTTCCAATCTGCCAACTCTAACCACCAAATTTTCGCCTCCACTAACTCCACATTTATTCCAACTATAGCGTTAACCCTACAAATTCTAAACTTTACAAAATGCATTTGCATTAGTATTGTGGATACCATTTTCTAGAAATCAGTGTCTCCTCTTAATCCATACTCAATGGCTCACAAAAATTGGATTCAATAGATGATGGACTCAAAATTACTCAAAGGCATAGTATATAAAGTCTGTGTATCAAAACTATAGGTTAACTCTGGTCAATTGTTGTCCATGCTCAAACAAATACAAGCATTGATCATTACCAATTCAACAATTTGTATTGAATCTTGAAATTATTAAGTTAGGTTTCGATTCACCAAACTATGAATAAAACTCCCACATTTTTATCGAGATTTGATAACAACTTCTTCAATGGTCCAGCTGGGCGTTTCACAATGCAATCATACTTTCAACAAAAATGGTTAAAATTCCAAATTTCTCATGAGAACACAATGAATGTTTAGAAGTGAATGCTCTACCCAGAGAGCCATTTCCACAGATCTCAGTTTGTGTCACTTATTATTTTATGCAAGGACAACTTACCATTATATCTCCTCCTGGACAACGATACTTGTGACTACACCCTCCTCTTAGCAACTCAACGCAGATACCAATACCTAAATATAAAACAATTATATGTCCACTCTTCAATGCTTGAAATACAACTCCTTCAATGAAGTTTTAAAAGGTGATTTACTTCTAGGATGTTTAAATTTTATGCATCATCATCATTATTTAGGGATCAAACAATTGGACCGGTTGTCCAATTCTTCCTCTGTGCTATTAGTTTTTTTCCTTTCCTCCAAAGCTGAGACGATCTTGATTATTCTTCCTCTATGTCGACTTGCCCACATAAAGTGTCGTATGATTTCAACACCTTCTAGAACCCAATTCAACCTCCTTAACTATAATTTCAACATAAATTATACCCAACTCTATTGGACCAGAATCTCTCTCATAGAGATTCTACCCACTTCAATCTATCCTAAATGAAATGAAACTGTTTCATTTACTTCTCAACAATCTGTCAATTAAAA
Organism: Picea engelmannii; assembly: GCA_009831015.1. NCBI lineage: Eukaryota > Viridiplantae > Streptophyta > Pinopsida > Pinales > Pinaceae > Picea > Picea engelmannii. Next base: position 1,882,429 of record ML778123.1, on the reverse strand, counting down.
CACTGACTACTCTACTTATCAAGGTTAATGCAAAAAATAGTTAATTTATGATAATGAACTATTATTCACCACAATTCAAACATACACAGATGCATAAACTTATATACACATAGTATATTGCTGAAATTTCCTTCCAATCCACAATTAAAATTTTTGCACATGCTCAATTAAACAAACCCTGATCTATTTGTCCTAAATCACTTTTGCAATCCAACTGACTCTAGATAAACCTTTAATGCCCATAGTATTACATCTTATATAGAATCATACTAAAGCTTCTAGCTCAAGAAACATATTCCTACAATTTCTGCAACTGTTTTATTAACTATAGAAACTTAAGTCTATCCTCAATGACTCACCAATGAGATCCTTTATGACTCCTTCGAGTACTTCCACCAATTGTATATTTGTTTAAATGACTCATCATTTAATTCTAATGAACCATGAGTTTACTAACACCTCATCCTATTTATAACCTTTTACACTTAACTTACAAACTATGAAGATTTGCAAATATTTTACGATGAAACCCCTTCCTTGGGTTAATGTCAATACCCTAAGGTTTGATCATTATTTAGAATTTTTTATGAGAGAATATGCTCTTGCATCATTTACAAGCTCCAACCTAAAGGAAAATACAACTCTCTGTATTCTCTGGATTCAACCGAAAGGAGGCTACAACCCCCTTTCCTTGCCCCTTCCTTCTACCCTAAAATATAAGTGTAGACTCAACTTGTCACTGTCACTGCCACTGCCACTGTCAGTGATAATCAAATTGTCATTGATAATAAAAATGTCACCAAACTTTCATTGTCCCTGTCACTGATACTAATACCTCATCATCAACATCATCATGAACAAGACCAGATCCACTCTCATAAATCATACACCAGGACCATCACCAAGATGTGCATCAAACCATATGCTAAGACATATGTGAAATATCTTCCATGTAAAAGTCATGTCCCATATCCATAAACCATGTGCCAACTATGCCTCAAACATGTGCCATAAAATCCATCAACCATGTACCAAAACATGTTCCATCACATCCATCAACCATGTACCAAGATATGCCTCAAACATGTAAACATATACCAAAGTACATCTCAAACCATGTACCCAATATCCAAGATTTTCCTTAAACCATGCACCAAATATATATGCCAATATATCCAATATATGTACCAACAATATTCCTCAATATATATGCCCCAAACCATGTACCAAACATATACCATACATTCAAGATGTTCCTCAAAGCATATGCCCAAATCTCAAAAACATGCATCTAGCTTGTATCAAGACATAAAACTGAAAATTCATAGAAAAACATACCTCTCCACATGTGAGAAACCTGTTGCATGCCATCACAGAACCTAATACCTTCTTCATCTTCTTCAAGAAAATAATAGCATCTTCATCAAACTTTACCTCAGTCTCTCGGGACTAGATTTTGGATTAGTCACAAACCCTAACTTTGAACAAGAATAAGTCCGTACTTATAATGAATAAAGTTTTGAAACTTTTGCCCAATATTCTTCAATATATTCTCTGAAATTCCTCAAAGTTTCACTCCTTGAATTGTCCTTGAAAAGGAGTTATAGCAAAAATGGTAGACCTTGTTGAATTATGACCTATTATGGAGAGCAAACTTGTAGAGCATGCCACGCACTGAATATTTGATATCTGGTTTTGAAACTTGTATATAACATACTAAGGAATGTATTGTTTCCAATGCAATTGGTATCATAAAATGTGTATCCTCTATGAATAAGTGTTGACTATTTTTATCGTAACATTTGTTTGAGACTAGTTTCGAGACTAGTAAAAAACCTTATCTTCCACAGAGTGTATCTCCAAAAATAAAACGACCTAGAAGATGAAATTTTTACGATAGGTACCTTGATATGTATTCTCAATATCCTCCAAGTGTTTCTATATCAATCATTCTAGAAAAAACGTTATAGAAAAAATGGTACGATGACCTTTAAATAACATACCTTAGAACACATCATCACAAGACTTCATCTTCCCTTGGAATTTAGCCCTTCTTCACTTCATCTCCCCTCTGAAATTCACCTCATATATCCTTGGTTACCTCAGATCAATAACACTATAGTTGATGTGACAAATGAAATCCTAGGTGCCTTATTTATACTATATCTGACATCCTCTTTTTAGGGCTGACTTGACTCAAATAAAATTCAATTAAATTTTTTAATGATTATTCCATTGAGTTCGACTTTACAAACAATATCCCTAATATTTATTTTAAAATTATTTGCAATGGGGCCGAATTGTAACTTATATTTTTCAACAAATTTTCTTCTTTTGATTAATTTGGGGTCGACTTGTCACTTCTTATTACAACTGTTTAGGGATTCTTAACCATACTTTGGGGCTTCCATATTGAAGACGACATATCTCCTCAACCATGAGGAACCCTGTGGTGTATCACCTACCATTAGAAACTACATGATGAGGGATATCCATCTATAAGGATTGTACATGAATTTATAATGTCCTTCACACTCTTTTTCTTCAATCAACTTTGGGCTTCATGACCACACCTATGGGGCTTCTTAACCACTTAAAAACTTAACCATATTTTCAGGGCCTCTTGTAGAATTCTTTAAAGAATCTTTCTGTGAGGACCATGCTTAGAGATACACCATAAGGGGAGCACTTTGGATAGTTATCCAACTACACCCATCTTTTGTACTTCTTCTAGGGTTAAAATCAATGACATCCAAATATTCAACAATACCCCCCTTTGGCATTGATAGAAACACTCATGCTCTCCCTATTACCAATACTCCTGATCTTTCTCTCCTCATGTTTCTATCCCCCTTTGACATCAATGAAAAAGTGTGAATCTCTTTTGGGTTTCTCCCCCTGTATTCATGCTTCTGATATTTCTCTAATGATCTTTCTCTTCCCTTTTGATATCAATAGAAAAGAGTGTCTCCCCTTGACAATATACCTTCCCTGAAAAATCTCTCTCTATCTTCATGCACTTCCTCTGTCTTCATGCCTCTAATATTTCTCTTATGCTTTTGTTCTTTCTCTTCTCCTTTGACATTAAGGGTAACTTCCTTTGACGATTTCTCTCCCCCTATCTTATTTTCTAAGATGTCATGTAGATAAATTTGGGGATTCATTTATATGCTTTCTTTCATCTCTTCTGGGGTTGTTGTCAATTGGTGCTTCTTGTTACTGTAATCTAGTGTTGTATATGAAAATATTTCATGTTAATATTCCTTAATTACTTGACTTCAAGTCTTAAAGTCTTATCATCTTCACTGAAGTTACATCAATGATATAATCATCCAACAATATTATCTTGATAGTATAACTCTTCCTGATGGTTTATCTCTATCTTATTGTGCCTTTCACTGCTTTCCTTCCTAGCTGGTTTCACTTGTCAATACACTTTACTTCTGATTCATATGTTTTACAATGAGTCCATCCTCCTTTCTGCAATTCCTTCTAAGCTCATTCTTTTCATCCACTATCATGTATCCTCTCTAGTTCATGTCAAGTATTGTCTTTTAGACCTACTGTTGTGCACTTTAATTGTCTAAATAAATAGATAATTAAGGTGTTCAATATGAATTGTCAAACCCAGGGAAATTTTGTTATTGTAAGATAATTGTGCACATTCTATGCTATATTATGAAAGAAAACACTAATCAAGTTGTAGTAAGGTAAACTAATAGAATTGAAAAGCTGAACACTAACACAAGTTGCTGACACAGTTGGAGTTCTAATCTATTGTTGTAGAATTGAAGTCACACTTGCATAATTGAAATCTAATTTCAAAGAGTAGAATTGGATGAGTGTATAAGAATATTGGATTATATAATCTATTCTAATTTTCTATATTACTTTTGCAGAAGGAAGTTTTGTGCTAATTGTTGAAAGGAAGTATACTTAATTGCAGAAATTAAATTCACACTTCTATTTACTTTTGCTTTGAATCAGATATTTAATCTAATGCAGAAAAGGAATTAATTTTCAAAGAAATTATCCAACAGTATACAACAATTTATTCTAACTCTCATGACACACACTGATGTGCATTAATAGAAAGGGACTGAATTGCAACAAAAAATGTATTCTAGCAATGCATAAACACATAAATCACACAACTGTAAACAATCAAAGAAGTTAATCTAAAACTCACAACAGAGGGGAGTCTGTGAGGAAGGTGGGTCCTTTCCTTCTCACTGAATCCACTCGAAAAGACTACAGTACGTTGGAGAAACTCAAATCAATTCTTTATTAAATCACCAAAATGTTGAGATACAAAATGCTTCACTTCACTCTCTGTTCCACAGCTAATATCTACTACCCTAATGGTTACAAAATATCCATTATTTAAATACAGAGACATTCATTTGAAACGGACTCAGAACAACCTTGAGAATCAGAGATTCTCAAGCTATTCGTATGATATAAAATATATTTCATCATTACAAAATATGGAAATGATATTGATCACTAGCGTGAGACAAAATGTGTAACATCCTTGAGGATCGATCTTCGGGATATGAATTCGAATGATATACCAGCTTCCAGGATCAATGGGAACTTGTTGCAGTAGGTGTAACAACTTCCAAGAAAGGTGTGCAATTGTTGTAGTCATGTAATAGCATGCATAACATGCACACAACTATAACAATTGGTGTAACAATAACGATCTTTGTTCAAGACTTGGATTTTTTTCTTTAATCTACACATTTTGATCATTAGTTGAACATTCATGGGTAAAATATGAGAAACGCTACCAATCAAACATGTTAAGTAAATAAGAATACAAAATCAAGATCAATGATTCATACCTTGGGAAAATGGTCTTAGCAAACATGATATTAGGCAATTTAGCATAGAAATGATAAGGTTGAATGAGCAAAATATATAGTGAAAAAGGGACATTTCTAGATCCTAACATGCCCCCCAATGGAAGACATTGCATGTCCTCATGGAATCCAAATTCAAGCCTTACTCTGAATTTGATTCAGGGAAGTGACTCCTCCAGTGAAAATTGCTAAGACCAATTACTAAGTACCAGTATGGGAAAAAGAAATCAAATCACCTGTGTGTACCCCAACATCTGTTGATTCAAAAATCTGTCTGAGTTTCTTTGTCTTCAAGATTAGAATTAGGTTGAGGTACTTGAGTTACAACTTGTAAGTGTAAGAGAGGTTCTTGTGTAAAAGATGCTCGTAAACCAACAACTACTATATTACCTTGAGATCGCTTCTGCCTTACTAGTTCTTGTGGAGCAGTAAGGTCATATTTTGTCTTGACTGAGAGATTGGTTGGTTCTTCAACATGACCAGTGACTGGTACTTTCACTATTTTATACCCTGTCTGAAAGTAAATATTACCACATTCATAGCACATGTGATCTCTATTTTCATTCATAGCAATTGTTTCCTGTGCTAATATATCAAAAGTTGACTCCTCTGAGTTTTTTTGTCTAGCAACCTTCAATTTCTTATTTAGGGAATTCAAATATTCTTTGAGGCAGTCATTTTCCTTCATCGGTTCAGTAATCCTGGAATTTTCTAGACCCTGTATCTTCTTCTAAATTTGAGAAAACAACTGAGCAAGTGGCACATCGTCATTATCCTCTCTATTTTGTGTAACTGGTTCTTGTGTAACAACTAGTTTTGGCATGACTGGTTCTTGTGGGATAGTCTCTTCTTGGGAAACTAGTTCTTGTGTAGCAACTAATTCTGGCATGACTGGTTCTTGTGGGACAGTCTCTTCCTGGGCAGTTGGTTCTTGTGTAATAGCTAAATTCTAGGAAGAGTCTAGTTCTTGTGTCACAGTCATGTTGTTGGAAGGGACTGGTTCTTGTGTAACAGACGGTTCTTTAACAATGGAGGATAATGAAAAAATAATTTGTATTGCCTATTCCATATGCTTCCATCCAATTGTTTCTCCAGTAGACCTCATTGACCTAGTTCTCCTCCTAGGTAATGTAGAGACAAAAGAAGGGGATTTCCTTTTCTTTTCTTTAGGAAACAGAGGGCATTCTTCAACAACCAGACAAGGAGGAAAATCTGCAATGCTGGGGTTTTGTATAATCTATACTTCATCACTCGATGAGTGATGCACATAATCATCAAGCAGAGCCAATGATTCTGCTGCAATTCATTTACATTTGGCCTGCAATGAAAAAATGGTTTCTTGAAATTCCTTGCACAAGGTAAAACCCGAGATACATATCTCCATAAAATCAATTATCCGCTCACTCAGGTTTGTATCATTGATGTCAAAATATGGCAGGGACTGAGCATCAACAAAATTAGGACACTTTGTCATAACAACGAGAGGGTTTTGAGTTGCTTCTAGTTCAATCCTGTCGATGCCTCTCTGAGTGGTGTTAGAGTTGCTTTTGGTTTTTAGTTTTCTTCTCTGATTCGACTTATTGGCAATTACATTGGGGGATTTAATTATTGTTACAGCTGAGGGCCGAGGCTCATGACTTGGTCCAGGAATTGGGTTTTCAACTACTGGCTCAATCACAACTGCAGGCATAGGGTTTAGTTGTTCTAGTTCAGCCATAACAATAGGCACAGGATTTGGTTATTCTTCCACTTCAGGTAATGGGTCATTAGGAATTCCCATTCCTCTAAAAATCAACAACCTTATCAGTCTGTGATTTGAAAGATAATTCTTGGGATGCTTTGATCTCTTGACAAAGTGAGCCATATTATGCAAGGAATGAAGAAGGTAATAAGGGATGTTTATTAGCTTCTGATGTCTTAAATGTGACAGTAGGATAAAATCAGAAAAATAAACTACTTGACATTTTCCCTCGCATGTAATGTACCTTTTTATAAATTCTGATACTTTCCCCCATGGTATGGGTAAGGAAATTACATATACACCTCGACACTTGGTCTGAACTTGCTCATAATCCACGAGAAAACCCTTTTGTGCTTTGGGAAGATGTTCTTTTCTGCTAAACCACCTTTCTCCTGTGGTCGACAACCCTGTCACAGCAGCCACAGTTTCCTCTGTCACTGGAATCCTCACCCCGTGCACCATTGAATACCCTTCTGTGAGATTCTGACTAAACTCCAATACCTCTACTTCATTAAACCCCTGCATCTTCTAAAAATAAGAAATACATCCAGCTTGCAAAACTTTTTGGTAAACATATGGGTATAGCAGCAATGCATCCATATTTTTTGGTTCATACCTCATAGATGATCTTCCCATGACATCATTTTAGAGTCTAAACTATCTCAAAGAAGGAGAAACCAGCACCTAAACTAGAGAAACAACAAATTTGAACGTAGATTGCATAAATAACACAGTGTCACAGCGAAGAAATAAGTGTGGTCAAAAGGTGGCGGAGGTGAATATAAAATGGGATTTTGACGACATAGATTTTCTTTCCCCCCCAACGAATCTGATTGGCACATGGTGCAACAAATTTAGGACAACCGACAAGTAAGAATTAAATATTTCTTCCATATCTACATCACTTTGACACGTAGGATTAGTAACATACCTCATAACTTACTGTATGAACCGATCTGTCGAAATAAACACACTATCAAACTGCCATCTGATCCGTGTGGAATAACTGTAATGATGAGGAATAGCTATGGAACGTGAGAAATGATGATATGACAATTGGAGCATAGGTGGAGTCCTTTCTTTGGTTGACCAGCTAGAAATCTGTTGCACCTCTTTTGTCCCCTAAATGGGAAAAATAGAGATGCTTACAAGGCCAGTTGGGTAGCTAGGCAAGACAACAGTAAAGGAAAGGGTTAGAAAGATAAAGCATAAAATATAAACAAAGGATTAAACTAAGAATGATAAAAATAATTAAACTATGGTGCATAAGAACATAAGAACATGGAACAAACAAGACTCATGCCACCAATGGAAAGGATTGTATTAGTGAAAAGAAAACACTAAAGAGAAAGGGAGACTTTGGGTCTCCTCTTCCTCCAAGGGAGGGCTCTTGGACCCCCAAATATTGAGCTCTTATTACAAATGAGGAACTAGGATGAAATGGTGAAGCGAATCCAAAGCACATTCATTCTAGAGGTGATATGAATGACTAAGTGCATTGGTTCTAGCATACTCTTGATGAGGAAAGAGGATCCTCCAAGAGAATATCAATAGCATAACAATACAAATGAATTCCTTGAAAATGTAGTGCACCTATGGCTTCCTTTTATAGCATAACTTTGAGGCATTATTAAACTAGATTTTAGTGTGAACAAGGGGCCATTTAGGGAACCCTTAGGTATTTGACCAGCCACCCAGTTGGATTTAGCCGAGATTTGGGTGTCAAATCAACTTGGAAGTTGAACCAGAAGTGGGTGAGAGGTCGACCAATATCATAAATGTGTCGTTTTGAGGGATGCGTGGTTTTTTGCGTCCACAGTCGTGCATCATGTGCATGTGCGCTTTTTCCTGCGTTTCTGAATGGCGCATGTGCACGCGCTCCCTATGTAGTCTCAGTGCATGATGGTTTTATTGTTGATTGTATAGTTTTGGACCTTTTGGAAATGCATTTTTGGTCCATGGGTGAACTAATATGTGTCTTGAAGATGCTGGATTCTTGTAACCATTTGCAGACAAAATTCTAGTGATAACAGATGCCCCCTGATGGATGAGGTTAGGAGCATACATATAGCTGAAATTCATCAATGTTTCTTCTACTAAGAGTACCTTTGTAATAAAGAGCATTATGGGGATTGTCAAGAGCAATCCATTGGAAGGAGAAGGGAACCTGTAAGATCCAAACTTTTCCCGAGGTGTGAAAAAAGAAAACTGTGTACAAACGAGGTGGGCATGCCCCATGCTCATGTCGTGTAACTCAAAAAAAGTGTGATACAGTAACTGAAGTTGTGTGTTGGTGTGGATGATTGCAGGACCCTCAGGGGCGATTTGATAATGGCTAAGGACAATTCTGATGGTGAACAAAACTCTGAAAAAAGGATAAGGACACTTGTGACAAGTGTCGATAACATGCAGACATTGATAGTCTATCAATTTCCATAGGTCTTCGGCTAAGATAAAAAAAAACTACAATAGTCGCAAAGTAAGACCCACCGTAACATGAAATAGTTGTTGAAGTCAAATGTTAGGGGGTTCAATGACAACAAAGAACAATGGTGGTTGTCCCTGTGTCATCCGAGACTCCTCATTATAACGATAATGAGAGTCAAGATATTGTCACCCTTCTAGAAACTGTGTTGATGTCGATAGAAAGGGAGACATGACTCCAAGAAGTAGAGGGCTTTGTGAAATCTAGCAGATGAGAGAAGGAACTGATGAGGTGTATGGATGAAATCAAGATGTGGTAAGACTCAATATATCCCTTGGTTCGGGATATGTGTAAAGTGGCAACAACCATAAAATTGTCTCTAGTGTTAGGGGGATGACTAGACAAGGGTAAGTTGTGCCAGAGGTGTGACAAAAATGGACAATCACAGAGATCAAGAAAAGTTGTATGGACTATTCAATACTCAAGTTTGATGAATAATGTCATTGATGTTAGGAAGTGAGAAAATGCCCCAACCAAGGGCGACAAGGGTTTCTTTGTCGGGGAAAGGAAGGTCGCTAAAGGAGACAACAACAAGTTATGAAAATGCGGAAAAAAGGGTTTGTACAATTACCAAAAGAATAAAAAATAAGTTGGGATAACTATGCAGATATAGAAATGGGTGCCCCAGTGTAAGATGTCTTGGCCTGATGAGGGTGCAAGATGCTCAAAAAACAAGTGGAGGGTGGGGGCCCCATAGGCGAGTTTCTGTATTAAGGGAATGTATGGAGGAAAATCTACAGATGGAAAACTGATGGTGGGTGAAATGGATGGTTAATGATACTACAGAGGTGCAGTCAAAACTAGAACCATGATGAAGGAATTCAGGAGTCCATTGGGTAGGCTAGCAAAATGAGGAGAAAGGGGATGTGGCTAATTCTCGATGATGCATAAGACTATCGGGACTCCCATCCCTAAAGAGTGAAAACAACATGAGTGTCAAAGTGTTAAGGGGACTATAAATGGGATAACTCATGTGGGGGAGAGTGCTACCAGTTTTTAGTACCAAAATGCAGTGGAGGTGATAGTACTACAGAGCTGGATATAGGGATCCTAGAGGCAAAGATCGGAGGGTGTGACTGGGAGATGCATTTTGATATTCAGAGGGAATGACTATATGCCATTGTCGATCAGATACCTAGAAGGATACCGCTAATGTGGGATGACCAAGTACCTACACACATGAAAACCGAATACCCGACATGAACAATATCTGAAGATAAAGAAAATTTAACAGTTATTCAACAAGATGTGTATGTGAACATGCGTACCTGAGTGTGAGTATGGTAAAAAAAATCTCCTCGGGGGATGGGAGTGAAAAGTGGCACGGGGAATATGATTATGTAGGTGGGGGGATTTTGGTCCCATGGCTAAAGACTGATCGAAAAACGAACGTTCAGAGCTCCCAGAATTGAGTCTGGAAGTTTGGAAAAATAGACTATATATAGTTGTAGGGCCCACAACTTCATGTCAAGATTTTGTGGTTAGTATTGGGGCGATGTATTCCCTTGCACATAGTTGCATGGAATTGATGATAATGAGAGTATATGGGTCTCTTGTGACTCAACGGATCAGTGGGGGTCAGTTGAGGGTGATGTAGAGGGCACTATTGGGTGAACATTTTGCCTGGGGACTGATGCTGCACACCAAGATGGTAGGGTAGCTTGTTAGGTGTCATGCTGCAGACTCAGGGGAGTTCTCCTTTGGGTCTATCTTGGTGGCATGGTTCTTAGAGAGGGTGTTGATTCTATGCCCTAGAGTTCTTTTGGGTGTCCCTAGGATGCGAGAGTTGCGACTAAGGTGGTGGGGGCCGATCTTGGTTCGCCACGGTGGTGGGGAGGGGGGGGCACTATTTTACGTCTAATATTGTACGAGTGTGGCATCAGATGCCACAAATTATTCTCTAGTACCCTTACAGTGGGATAGAATTCCGACAGGACCCAGAGATGGTGCTTCCCCTTGGAGAGATGTTCGACCGGAGAGGTATGTGGATGCATTTTCTTTGATGAGTTAGATAGTATAACATATATAGTTTTATGTGTGGATGGACACTGATGCTATCATTTGTGTGTTGTGTGTGCAGATGTGGGACCACGCGGCCAGGAGGTTGATCTAGTCAGAGAGCTAGTGAGACCACCACGGAGAGAGCCACGGGCCGGGAAGAGGCGGCAGGATTACGGTGGTGCGGGACCAGCTGAGGGGGGGAGAGCAGGCCAAAGGCACCATTTTGATGATCCGGGGGCAGGGCCTTCACATGCTCCTCTGACAGAGGCCAAGGGAGAGTTCGAGGACATTTTTAATATCCTGGAGGTGGTGCTACAAAAAGTGTCCAAGGGCATGTGGTCACGAATTCAGGATGAGTGAGTCCTGGAGCAGTGCGTGGGCGTCCCATTGGTGTGGTGGACCATGGTATAGAGAGTAGTAGTAGCAGGTGCAGCGATGATTGGGAAGTTTCCTCCGAGTTCGGAGGGACCGATAGTTGGTGGGGGACCTCCACTTGAGAGAGGATCGGGTGGTGGTGCGCTAGAGGCACCATGAGTGTCTCTGTCTGTATCTTTGTATTTTTGGTATTTATATAGGCCTACGAGCCTACTTGATGTGGTGACACCAATTTTGTATCTATAGGGGCGAGGTGGTTGACCAGCCTATGGATGTACTATATTTTTTGTAAACATTTTGATGGCACATTTGACCGACACACACACACACACACACACACACACACACACACACATATGGATATACATTTTGGGATCTTTGCGATGTTCACATGTGGTTTATGGTTTTTTTGATGATGTCTAATTTAGATGATGTGACAGATTATTGATGTTTGATGTATGTGTACTGGTATCTTGATGTGATAAATTCCAATCTAACACTAGGTTAGTTATGTTATCTTCTATTTGATTAAATTGTCTGGGAATATGTGTAAATGTAATGGAATCAAAATGTTGAGATAAGAGTCTAACTTGCATGTATTTGAGAAAGAGGCAAGGATTGTGGACACGGTACACATTCTTGAGCTGGAGGACGACCAGTTGGGAATCTAGTAAGAGGCTAAGGTGATGAATGTGATGATGACTAGCCTCAGTGAGGAGACCAATGACAGTGGTGTATTCGGCTTGGTTGTTGGTTGTTGAGCCCAGACATATGCCTCTAGAGTGGAGTAGTTCGTGTGACGGGGAATAGAGAGCCCGAGCGGCCGAAGTGAGATTCTGTGTCCAACGGCTGGCTCCGTCGATGTAACTGATGTGGTAGGCCGATGGTGGAGGCATTTGTCAATAACACAAATGGTAAATTAGATGCAAGGTGTAAAAAACAAGATTAAAAATTCTAAGAAAAGCGTACGAAAGGAAAAGCCTAGTGTAGAGTGGCTACGTTCAGGCGTAAAATTTCTGTAAGTACAACCCGTTGACGTGTTTTTTGAGAGAGTGGCCTTCGAGGGAGGCCAAAATGTATGCACCTTTAGTGAGGAAGTGTTGAATGATGTAAGGTCCATGCCATAACTACTCAAACTTTCCATGGTCGAGGGTATCGTCGGCGATATCGTAAGCAAGGATGAGGTTTCCTTCATTGAATGAGAGAAGGTTGACATGGTGATCAAAAGTGGCCTTTGATCATTTTTTAGCTTCCTCGTTGTTTTGTAATGAAGATCGATGATCTTCATCCAATGACTCTAAGTTCAGCAATCGCTGCTCCATTGGAGCAGTGTCGGGTAATAGCTCAATAGCGATGCATAAGGTAGGAATTTCTCATTCAATGGGGAGAGTAGATTCGACACCATGGAATAAGTGAAATGGTGTGAAACCAGTGGTAGTTTTAACTGTTGTGCGATAATCCCACAATGCGGGAAACAACATATGATGCCAATTGGTTTTATGTTTGTTAACCGTGCATTGCAACATGGTTTTGAGGACCTTGTTGACTGCCTCTACATGTCCGTTGGACTGAGGATAGTATGGGGAGGCGAACTCGTGGGAGAAACCCAACTTGGATGAGAGTTTAAAGAAAATCTCATTCTCAAAGTGTTTCCCGTGGTCGAAGACTAATTGGAGTGGTACTCCAAAGAAGGAGATGACATGGTTAAGGAAAACATGTGCTGCAGTGCCAACGGTGTTGTTGAAGGTGGGCATGGCTTCGGCCCACTTGGTGAAGTAATCTATTGCAACGACGATGTATTTGTGTCCATTTCTAGATGGAGGGTTGCAAGTCAAGAAGTCGATGCCCCATTTGCAAAATGGTCCTGTGGTAATGACTGGGTGTAGAAGTGATCCAGAATCGAATCTAGGAGCCTGACAGGGCTCAGAAAGGCTCAAAAAAGAAAGTGATAAGAATTCGACAAAACCAATTCCATTGCATCCATCTCATTCTCTCGATTCTGGCCATATATTTACTTTCTCAAACGGACATTGTATGCGAGAGTTATCGTACTCTGATCATTTTCCCAAATAGGGAAAAAGTCAACAGGTCTAGTCAAATGATGACATCAGCAGTGCTGACATGGTAGAGACAAGTGGTGACAAGTGGCAGTCCAGTAGAAGGTGACTGGTCAGTGACAAGGATCCAACCAACAACTGACAAGTGGCATTTGTTTGGCAAATGTTTGGGTGCCACGTGGCCTAGTCATGGGCTGCCACATGGCACCATGGTATTGGTTAATGGTTGGTGGAAAAAATGTTATGGAGCTCATGGGATTTGATCCCATGACCTCGTGGGTCAGCCCAAGACTTAGCCAAACTCCCTTACAAATGCGCCCTTGGTGGTACTTGTAATACCAAGCTCACTTTATTTTAAATAAAGTGCAATAAAGTGAAAAGGGGAAAAAAGGGGGTCTGGGGCTAAGCCCCAGCCCATGGTTTAACTCTTACACATGACCAAAACTAAGAAAAGGAGGGTTCTCTCCTCATGGGCACGCCCAAAGGATAAGCCTATCCCAAGGATCTTGGGAAAATCCCATGAGACCCAAGGGGGGCACTCCAAAAGGAGATTAACCCACTTAGTGCGTCCTTTTTAAGGCCCATATCACATGCAAATGCGCCTAGATCCAGAAGCTAGCACCTAGATTAGGGGACTTAGCCTGATATTTTCCAAAAAAATGGGTTTTTACATTGGAAAATGATTTTTTCAGTGATTTTATTAGCATATTTAATGGATTTTGGTCATTTTTGGGAGATTTTGGACTCTTTTTGAGCCCAGATTTTGGGAGGAAGTTGGGGAATGATAACCAACTTTAGATATATAAAAACGAGTCCTGTTTGAGGCAATGGAGGACAGTCAAAGCATATTTATGCTGAAGGGAAGCCAAGCCAAAGCCATTTTTATGCAAGGAAGTTGTTGAGGAGCAGACGCTTGCGGGCCATTTCTGGGAGCTCCGGTCATCCGTTTTGCATGTCATTTCTTCTACTGGGTTCTAGAGATCTGGAAGAACATGAAAAGATCAGTCTTGTAGCCTAATGGCACTGTTGTGATGTACTTTGGATCTTTTAACAAAACTAAAGAAACCTCCCCCACTGAGACAAAGGCCCGGAGACATAGGCAATTTTGTGCCGAACTCTGTTATCACTTCTCTTGTTATGGTTTGTTGTTCTTCTTGATTCAGTTCAGATTTGTATTATGTATTATGGTTGTGATATATTCTCTCATATTCATCCTTTTTCATTCAGCTTGATAAATGGTTAATTAACACATGCAATTGATAACTCAACCACAGTCATTAAAAGATCTTTCCGGATCAAGTGGTATCAGAGCTAGTTGACGTTTGGATTTGAGTTTTGCATGTTAACCAGGGAAAATCTACAACGTGGTGAAGGTGATCTTGTTGCAGAGAATCCATTAATTGGATTGAGAAAGAGAGCTTCTCAGAGTGAGAAGATGGCATTGGAAGAAGGGATTTCTCAGGATGAGAAAGAGTTCTAGAAAACTTTCCTTTCTATGTCGGAGATGGTGAAAGTTTTGTACGAGGATTACTTGGAATGAAAGAGACCTATTTTGGGTGAATCTTCAAAGGGAAAAAATGAAGAGGAAGAGGATCATCCTTAGATTCCTCCTTCACCTCCATCATCACCTCCTTCTTCTCCTTCTTCTTCAAGTTCAAGTTCTAAATCTAATGCAAAGAAACATGTTCATAAACATAATAAGGAAATGCCATTATTAAAACTTGATGTTAAATATGAGTTGCCCATATATGATGGTGAAGTAAATGCAAAGAAACTTGACAATTGGGTCAGGCAGATGGAGGTTTACTGCAATGTGCAACAGATCAAGGATGAGGCCACACAAATCAAGTTGGCATCTTTGAGACTTGCAGGTACAACTCTCATCTGGTGGAAAAGCAAGTTGCAAAATGGAATGCAACAAGTGGGTAATGTATTTACATCATGGCAAAGATTCATTTCTGCACTTAGGAAACAATTCTATCCTTTGGGTTATAAAGAAAACACATTAATTGAATGGCAATCTTTAAAACTAAGAAAAGGACAAGCAATGCAAGAGTATATAGATAGCTTTCGTAAAATGGAATTGATGTTATATATCCCATTACATACACAGGAAACCCTTATGAAGTATATAGGAGGTTTACATACACATATTAGAAACACTATATTCATGTTTGGACCCACTAACCTTGATGGGGTTTCTGTTCAAGCGACATACATTGAAGTAGGGAAAGCAGGTGTATCAAGGGAATCCTCTTCAAAGAAAGAGGACAAGATGAAATGGCATGGAAAGAATTGAAATGCAGAGACGAGGAAGGAAGGGAATCCCTCTTGCAAGAATTGCAAGAAAGAGGGACATGATGAGGACAGATGTTGGAAATTTCATCCCAAGAAGAGGCCAAAGTGGTTCAAGGAAAAGAAGGGAATGCAAACAGTGGCAACGAAAACAAGACCCACAGACTTGGGATCAGATTCAGTTCATGAATTAAAGATCTCATTGGTTGGTATGACAGGTAAAATTGGTGAAGGCATTGATTGTACAAGCAACTTGTTTCATATAATGGTAATCATGCGACACACTAATATAGACACATTAATCCACAGTGGATCTCAATCTAATCTAATATCTGAAGACTTGTTTAAGCAATTGGGGTTAAAAACACAAGTACATCATAAGCCTTACACACTTAAATGGATAAGCAATCATCATCAAATGCACATAACAAAGCAGTGCACAATGAAATTTGCAATTTCATCTAAGTATGTGGATGAGGTAACATGTGATGTAGTGCCATTAAGAGAATGTGGAATGGTCTTAGGTAGTCCATATTTATATGATCGTAAGGCAATCTTCTACAGGACAAAGAATCAATATCAATTAACCAAAGCAGGTCAAGATTATGTGGTTCATGCTCATCATGTTAAGGAAAATAAAACACTTCAAATAATGGAACAATTAAAGAAGGCAGTGAAAGAAAGAAACAAACCAATTATTGTTTCAAATGAAGTAATCGATCTTAAGCAAGAACAAGAAATGATTGTTGAATGGAAAATCAATCATAAGTTTCTTCAAGATAAGCTCATGTCGTGCAAATATTTCAAGTATATCAGCTCATTTGCAGTCGTCTTTTTGATGTTGTCATTAGTAATGTTGTCTACATGGATGATAGTGGCTTCAGTAAGATGTAACAGGGTTCAAATGGCTAACAATATACTATTAGTTTTCATGATTGTGTTACAGTTGATCTTGATGAGACAGGTGCACAGGACAGAGTTCCGAGACAGAGGACAAGTCGGGTGGCCTATCCCAAGCTTGTTGACTAGTCAGTAACCTTTTGGGGATCGAAAGGTCCTTTAGTGGGGAGGTGTGATCTAGAATTAGATCCAGAAGCCTGACAGGGCTAAAAAAGGCTCAAAAATGAAAGTGCTTAGAATTCAATGAAACAAACTCCATTGTGTCCGTCTCGTTCTCCCAATTTCGTCCATATATTTACTTTCTCAAACAGACGTTGTATGTGAGAGTTATCGTACTCTAATCGTTTTCCCAAACATGGAAAAAGTCAACAGGTCCAGTCAAATGATGACATCAACAGTGCTGACATGGTAGAGACATGTGGAAACAAGTGGCAGTCCAACAGAAGGTGACTAGTTAGTGACAGGGATCCAACCAACAGCTGACAAGTGGCATTTGTTTGGAAAATGTTTGGGTGCTACATGGCCCAGTCATGGGCTGTCACATGGCACCATGGTATTGGTTAATGGTTGGTGGAAAAAATGTTATGGAGCTCATGGGATTTGATCCCATGACCTCTTGGGTCAGCTCAAGACTTAGCCAAACTCCCTTACCAATGCGCCCTTGGTGGTACTTGTAATACCAAGCTCACTTTATTTTAAATAAAGTGCAATAAAGTGAAAAGGGGAAAAATGGGGGGCTGGGGATAAGCCCTAGCCCATGGTTTAACTCTTACACATGAACAAAACCCAAAAAGGAGGGCCCTCTCCTCATGGTCGTGCCCAAAGGATAATCTCAGCCGAAGGATCTTGGGAAAATCCCATGAGACCACGGGGGCGCACACTAAAATGAGCTTAGCCCACTTAGTGTGCCCTTTTTAAGGATCAGATCACATGCACATGTGCCCAGATCCAGGAGCTAGCACCCAGATTAGGGGGCTTAGCCTGATATTTGCCAAAAAAATGGGTTTTTACATTGGAAAATGATTTTTTCAGTGATTTTATCAGCAAATTTAATGGATTTTGGTCATTTTTGGGAGATTTTGGACTCTTTTTGAGCCCAGATTTTGGGAGGAAGTTGGGGAATGATAACCAACTTCAGATCTATAAAAACTAGGCCTGTTTGAGGCCATGAAGGACAGTCAAAGAAGATTTATGCTGAAGGGAAGCCAAGCCAAAGCCATTTTTATGCAGGGAAGCTGTTGAGGAGCAGACGCTTGCGGGCCATTTCTGGGAGCTCCGATCATTCATTTTGCGTGCCGTTTCTTTTGCTGGGTTCTAGAGATCTGGAAGAACATGACCAGATCAGTCTTATAGCCTAATGGCACTTCTGCAATTTACTTTTGAGATTTGAACAGAAATAAAGAAGCCTCCCCCACTGAGACAAAGGCCCGAAGACGTAGGCAACTTTGTGTCAAACTCCATTATCACTTCTCTTATTATGGTTTGTTGTTCTTATTGATTTAGTTCATATCTATATTATGTAGTAT
This sequence comes from Picea engelmannii, assembly GCA_009831015.1. Taxonomy (NCBI): domain Eukaryota; kingdom Viridiplantae; phylum Streptophyta; class Pinopsida; order Pinales; family Pinaceae; genus Picea; species Picea engelmannii. The sequence continues at coordinate 1,864,184 of ML778123.1, read as the reverse complement.
GGCTGTGATATATTCTCTCATCTTCATCCTCTTTCATTAAGCTTCATAAATGGTTAATTAACACATGCAATTAATAACTCAACCACAGTCATTAAAAGATCTTTCCGGATCAAGAAGAGAAGGTGGTGCTTGTGCTTTGTTGGTGCAAAGATGACAGTTGTTACATCGCTTCACAACATTGATGCAATCGTGAAACAATGTAGGCCAAAAATAACCGGTGCAAATGATTTTTTGAGCGGTGGAAATTCCTGAGAGGTGGCCCCCGCAAGCACCGCTATGGAATTTGTTCAAGACTCGATCGACCTCATCGATAGTCAAACATCGACGGAGTATAGTGTCAACCCCACATCGATATAATATATCACCGATAAGTAGGTAGCGGGGGGCCTGGTGACGAATGCATCGATGATTGTCTCAGGAAAGGTGGTTTCCAAATTTCTGTGTTCGAAGGTAGACGAGAAGATCACCGTACCATGGGTCATCCAAGGGGATGTAGAAGAGATGTTCATCAGGGAAGTCTGTATTAATGGGGGTACTGGTAGTATCGGAGGGAAATGTCGTAATGAGTTCGGCGAGGACAAGGGATTTCTTTCTCTTGGGTTTTGAAAATTTGAGGTCGTACTCCTGAAGAATGACGATCCATCAGGAAAATTTTCCATTGATTTGCTGACGGCTGAGAAAGTAGTGCATTGGGTTGGAATCTGCGATGAATTTCGTAGTTCGAAGCAAGATGTAATGGCGCAATTTCTGGACTACGAGTACCACTGCAAGAGCTAGTTTTTCTTCATGCTTGTATTTCAAGGGTATCCCTGAAAGATTTTTACTAATGTAGTAAATGACATTCTCACGATCATCGTCCCCTAGTTGGATGAGAACTCTTGCTATTGAGACGGTTGAGGCCAAGATATAGAGCATGTAGTCGCAATTATAGTCAAGTGGACTAATCAACGGGGTGTTGGAGAGGGTCATTTTGAGATCATAAAAAGTGTTTTGGGCATGTTTGTCCCATTGGAATGGGATATCATGATGTAAGAGATGAAGGAAAACATGTGCCCGAGTGGCATAATCGGGGACAAAGTGGTGTAAAAAATTATCTTTGCCTTGTAAGATCTGCAGTTGGCATAAATTTCGTGGTGGGGGAATTTCCGTGATGGCTTGGACCTTGTCTTTGTCCTAGTGAAACTGTCGAGAATATAGGGTATCGAAAGGAGTTACTTTGGTGACTGTCATCATGGGGTAGTTTTCTAGTGGTGACGATGTAGGGGGGTATCGTAAGGAGGTTACGATGGTTCGCTTGACATAAACCAAATATCGAGGTATTGTGGGTTGAAAATGGTAGTCAGGCGTAGAATTTTTCGTGGGGAAATGAATTGGAGAAATGGGGGGATTTAGGGGTGAATCCTCATATAAATCATTTAGGAACCATGGGGGAGTAGGGAGTGCCTCAGGTTCTAGTGAAGAGATATGAAGCATATCCAATGATGGGGTAAGGGTACTCACTGGGTTTGCTGGAGGAGGGGGTGTATGATTTTGAATAAGGGGCAATTGGTGACACTTGTATTCAATGATCATAGGACATTGATATGTGAAATGATCAAGTAAATCGCATAGGGAGAAAGGACATCGCATACATTCGTTGACTGAGTTCTTGACATAATGGATGTTGGTGACATTTATTGGGGTGGTTTCTTGCTAAAAGCTCTAGCGTACGGTTGTTAGCATCTTCCGGAACTGAGGTAATGATGGACAATGGTGTGTGTAATGGCCATATTCTGAACATATGGCACATGAGAATTTTGTTCGTATTCCTTTGCTACTTATGTTCTGGGAGATAGCGTTAGTACTTGAGGAAGTGACAAGAATTGGTGGTGCTCAAGGGAATTGAATGATATTATGTAACTCAGGGAGAGACGGGCACTTGTTGGTGGGGTGTCCATCTTTCTCTCATATCATGCAAGGAGGTTGGACACATGGGGGAGGTGGAGCAGTGGACTCCTTCTTTTTTTGTCTGCGCCCAGTTGTGGCAGGGGTGTTGACGAGTGGGGGTGTGGATGGGACGGTGGGGGTAAGTATGGGAATCTGCATCAGGATTCCTTCTATTTGGGGAGGGAGGGATGGTTGAGGGACCATCTCAGGTGGGTGTAGATACCATGCCAGGATTGCTAACACCATGTTAGGAAGGGTGAGCATTGTGGCTTACTGGAAAACATGTACACCTAGTGGGGAGTAAAATAAAGGGATTTGGGTAATGGCTTGGGGAATTGTTTCCCAAATTGGGATATGGCCCTAGGGAAGGGGAAGATCAGGGTCGAGTAGAGTTGAACAAGTTCCAGAAGATTCTTGAGGGAGGTATTCTGCGACTAGTGGGACGTCAGGGGAAAAAGAGGCCTCCGTGGGGGGCATAATATCTTCAGTTGTCGTTCCTTTTGTGGAAATGACACATACTTGTGTTGAGGGATGGATGAGTGGTGGTGCTCCATGGTATGTCCCTAGCAAGGATGGGTCCTTAAAAATTCTGGGGCCTATCTCGATGAGTGGATAGGACTCTGGATTAGTGTGGACAAACGAGACGATATTTTTGATGTTGGATGAAGGGTTAGGCTCATAATGTGATACCTGATCAATGGTAATGATCTTTTCGTTATGGAGAAACATCATGTTTCAGAACACAGAAGAGGCGACTACCTTCATAGCATACATGTAGCTATGACCAAACAAAATATTATAGTTGAGTGGGGCATCGATAACCTCAATGTCAATAAGGATAGTTTTTCCCCCAAGTTCGACGAGGACATTTTGGAAGAGCCCCTTGGGAGACGAGGGTCGTTGGTCGTAAGCTCTCAGAGTAATAGCGGATGGTATTAGCTCTGGAGAGCCAAGTTTTTGCCAAACGGTTTTGGACATGATGCATGTGGATGCACCTTCGTCAATGATGCAACAGTGAATGGTGATGTTTTGGATTTTAACTGGTATTTGAAAAGCGATAAGAGCGAGGAGACGGGGTTCTCCACTGTCAAGATAAAATGTGATGAGTCGAGTATCAGCAGGGTCAGCTTCCCCCAGAGCGGAAATTAACGACTTTCGTTGAGTAGGACAGGTTTGAAGAACTTCTAAGACTGACATGGCAGCGGGGGATTGGGCCAAGTCATCGACCATACTATAATTGTGGGCTTCCTTAGATTGAGGGTTATGGACATTCCTTCACAATGGGATGTGAGGGATGCAAAGAGGTGTCTCAGTATTAGGGCGTGGAATAAAAAAAGGTGGGATAGTCATGACTGGGGTGGCCTTCGAGGTAGTGGGAGTCAGGTTAGAGGGTGCGCTGTATTGATGACTGCACGTTTGTAGAAGGACCTCTTCCTCACTAGTGAGGAGGATAGTTTGATCTGCCAAAGTGCCTGGGTTGTGATATGGGCCTGCCTATGGTGGGGAAAGGTGCATCTCTTGTTGGGTGTTCATCACCCCTTGATGTGGTATGGGGTTTTGCAACACGGTCAGGGGTGGGTGTTGCACATATTGTTGTGGGGCCTGATAAGGGGCAGGTGGGGTTGGCGGATGTGGTCCATTACCAGATTCTTTCATCCGTTTAAAGTCTACTATTTGGGGGAAATGGTGAGTATAGTGGCCATACTCACTGCAAAGGGCACAAGGGAAGTTTGTTCAAATATTGTTGTTGTTATTTCCTTGGTGTTTTTTTTTATTGCCCCCTTGAGGGTTTTGGTTTCCCTAGTTCTGGTTGCCCCCTATAGGTTGGCTCTACTGGGGTTGGTTCTGGTTTCCTCCTGGTCCAGGATTATTATTGTTTCTATTTTTCCCTTTCTTTTTGGCATTGTTCGACTGATGGGATGGATTAGCCGTATTCAGTTGTTTAAAATGTTGGTATTGCTAAATCGGAGATGGTTGAATGAAGTTAACCCCAACATGTGGTTGTCCTTGTGGTGAAGGAATAGGCTGGGGGGGATCAGGAAATGGAAAGGACAGATTATGTTGTGGTAACGATCTGTAGGATGCATAGGAAGGCGTGGTGGTTTTTCTAGTGTAAGCAGAGATGGAGGGGGTATCATAATTAGGTTTAGGTACAGGGCATATTGTGGGTGTTGGCGGTGGTCCGTTGGTGGGCGGAGCGAAGGTGTAGGGGTATTTTTGTGGATAATGGGGGGCATTATAATAAGGGGGTTTGTCATATGCAGGTGGATATTGAGGGGTTCCATACATTGGTGGTTGTTGGGGATGTGGATTGTGGTGTGTAGTGGTACCAATCAATCCATCCGCTGAGTGAGACATTCCAGGTTTTTCCTGGCCGAATGGCATGGTTCTTGGGGCGTCAGGTAGTACTGTATACAAGTACCCTAACTGTGAGTAAATGAGTTTGAACTGTTGGGCCTTGCTAATGGCTTCTTCTTTAGAATGGGGGAAGGTGGCGGGCAAATCTTTGGCAAGGAGGGAAACAAGTGATTTGAGGAACCAATTGAGACATTATTGTGGAGTAGCTTCAGCGTTGCAGAGACTATGTCACCGATGCCATTTGTGAATGTGGTCAGCGATGTGCATGGTGGAGGTTTGTTTAAATTCCGATAGTAGTTCGAGGCCATTGTCATGATGAATTGGTAGTTGAAATAAGGTCAAGAATTCTTTGGCCAAAGATTCAAAGGTTACGTGGGACCCAGATTTTTCTTCTACATACCACTTAGCTGATGGGCCAGTGAGTGTACGTTGAAATAACCTTAATTGGATGGAATCGTCCATGATGCTATTTGAAGAGCACCATAAGTGAAAGGTCATGATATGGTTGGCAGGATCATCTCTTGGTTTTCCTTCAAACTTGGGGATGTTTGAAGGCAGTTTGGTAGGCATTGTTGGCCATGTGGGGTTGTGTAATATAGGATCATTGGTGAGTTTAGTCAAATATGGTATGCTGAGGGAAGCCAAGTATGGCATCTGAGGTGGTGGTGTAGGATTAGTTCAATCCATAGTGTGAGTGTTTTTCATACCTAACCCTTGAGGGGGACTAGGTGGGTTTGTACTTCCCCCTTAAGAAGAAGTTGCCCCCCTACTTCCATGGAAAGGAGAGTGTGGGGGTGTGTGACCTTGGGAAGTGGACCCAAGTAGAGTGGAACCAAGAAAATTTGATCCTAATATAGTAGCACTCACAGGGGTGTGGGGAAGTATGGACGATGAGTTGGCAAGACTAGGAATTCCCCCTATAATGGGAGGGATATTTAGCAAGCGTCTGGAACAACGGGGGTTCTTTGGGTCCCCTATGATGTCCAACTAGCAAGGTGGATGTGTGAAAATGGTGATGAGAGAAATTAATGAACAAGAGACTTTGTATAACTTGTACCTTCACAATATATCTCACAATCGTATGTAATCACAAGAACATCATACATAAATCAATTGATAAAGAAGCATACATGTGGGTAGGTGGATTTTGTCCGTGTGGGAGAACAAAGAAAAAAAATGCTCGTGTCCTAAAAGATGTAATGCCCTTCCTCTCAAATAACACTGGACCTTCCAATAACACTCAACATTGGGGTCTGAAGCCACCAAAAGAGGAACTAGTGAAGGATGAAGTAATCAGTTATAATGAGGGGTAGAGGGTGCATATCCCAAAAGAGCTGGTGATATTTCCCAATAGACACACAAAATCCAATCAAGGTGCAATTGAAACCCACAATTTCCACCTGGGTAGAGGTCCTAAAATTTTGGTCACTAGGTACCTCGGTCAAAGTGCGACATTTAGATTTTCGGCCTAAGAAATGGGTCACGGGCTGGATCCCGTCCAAGAGGTGGGTGCCTCAAGGGGGGATGCACAGAACAACCAGACCTCGGCCTTCAACCCTTCATGAGTATCTCCCTGCCTTATGGTGTTAGGAACACTTGACTTGGAGGATTTAAAGTTCCCTATTTGACAACTTCTATTGTTTGAAGATGTGAGAACCAAATAACGGGGAGTTATTTGCATGACTATCCACAAAATCCTATCTAGACTAAAAAAACTCTTTTGGCACCTCCTGTGGAGGAAAACTTAGTGAGTTTTTAGAATTTTTTTACATGTGGTTGTTTGAGAGATTGGGGGTGCGAGCCAATCTCGTTGAAATAAAGTGGAAGTGGATAGTTTTGTCAAGAAAAGGGTGGGGTGTTTCAGAATCCCTTTGGAGGAAATTTACTTCAACCTCCATGTTTTGAGATGAAAAATATGTGAGTGAGTAGTGACTGTTGTGTGTGATCAAGTGAAAGTGTGCCAATATTTTTAATAAATTAGGTGTCACCTTGCTGCATGTGGACTTCGCTTGGTCCTTACAAGTCTTGATGACCTAATTTAACTAAGTTTCATTGGTACAAACTTGCAGAATTTTAAAGTCCCTAGGAAACTAGCATGTGGACATGTGGGTCCTTACTATTCTTTTAACTCCCTAATGTGATTTATTCTAATAAATCTTTGAAACTATTCTAGATTGTGGACATGTGGGCATGTATGGGCCCATTACAAAACCTTAAAACTTCCCTAGTGATTTAATCTAAGGAAGTACATTTCAACACTATCCTGTCTTTGTAACATGTGGGCATGTATGGGCCCGTTACAATCTTTAATATGTGTTTGAGAAAATAAAATAAGAGGAGTCCCAAGGGGGTTGTTGTCCTCTCCTAAAGATTTTGTCTTTTTTAAGGGAGATGAAATTTTCCTTCAACCTCTTTTTGATTCTCAAGATCACTTTGGGGCGCGAGAGAAGACCATACTCAATGGTTGATGTCTAATTTCTAGTCCCAAGGCAAGTTTTATATGTGATGTAGAATGATTCTGACTTAACTTTAGTTAAAGAAAGCCATCCATGTGGAAAAATGACAAAAAAGAGGAAAAGTTATGATTTTAACCCCTAAGTGCCTATGTGTTTGACTAATCCCTTTATATGGAGAGGGCATGCAAGTGTGGTGTAGATTACAACATGCATGAAATCGATTTCAAGAAGGCTATGGGCCCTCTACAGATCACAAAAAAAACCTTACAATGTGTAACGTTCCGAGCAGATGCACGGGTCTCAGAGTAGACAGAGGCACTCTGAGCACCAATGCACGAACTGAAAACGTCTTATGGGCACAGGTGCATAGAGGGTGCTGAGAAATACTATGGGTTTGGATCACGTGTGCACGATGCACGAATGTGGGCCACTAAACCTGCGCACGTCTCTCACACGGTCATGAAGAAAATTCTGGATGAAATTCTCTCAACTCAGCTTTGAATTTGTCTTTCTGCAGGTCAGCTTGGGCTGGTTGTGGTTCCTGCAAGTTAAATAAACAAAAGGAAGAGATAAAATTACCCAAATGGGGGAGGAAATTGATACCTTTCCCTAGTGGAGTATCCAATCTATTGAACCTCTTTTGTCCCATAAATGGGAAAAATAGAGATGCTTACAAGCCCAATTGGCTAGCTAGGCAAGACAACAGTAAAGGAAAGGGTTAGAACGTAAAGCATAAAAGATAAACAAAGAAATAAACTAAGAATGATAAAAAAAATTAAACTATGGTGCATAAGAACATAAGAACAAGGAACAAACAAGACTCATGCCACCAATGGAAAGGATTGCATTAGTGGAAAGAAAACACCAAAGAGAAAGGGAGACTTTGGGTCCCCTCTTCCTCCAAGGGAGGGCTCTTGGACCCCCAAATATTGAGCTCTTCTTACAAATGAGGAACTAGGATGAAATGGTGAAGAGAATCCAAAGCACATTCATTATAGAGGTGATATGAATGATAAGTGCAATGGTGCTAGCATACTCTTGATGAGGAAAGAGGACCCTCCAAGAGAATATCAACAGCATAACAATACAAATGAATTCCTTGAAAATGTAGTGCACCCATGGCTTCCTTTTATAGCATAACTTTAAGGCATTATTCAACTAGCTTTTAGTGTGAACAAGGGGCCATTTAGGGCACCCTTAGGTCTTTGAAAAGCCACCCAACTGGATTAAGCTGAGATTTGGGTGTCAAATCGACTTGGAAGCTGAACCAGAAGTGGGTGCGAGGCCGACCAATATCATAAATGCGTTGTTTTGAGGGATGCACAGTTTTTTGCATCCACAGTCACGCATCGTGTGCATGTGCACTTTTTCCTGTGTTTCTAAATGGTGCATGTTCACCGCTCCCTGTGTAGTCTCAGCGCATGATGATTTTATTGTTGATTGCATAGTTTTGGACCTTTTGGAAATGCATTTTTGGTCCATGGGTGAACTAATATGTTTCTTGAAGATGATGGATTCTTGTAACCATTTGTGGACAAAATTCCGGTGATAACAAGCATGTAAGACAAAATAGTCAGGAAAATGGTGTAAAAGCATGTAAAATGACCATTTTGTCAGAAAGAGGTGTAATAGCATGTAACCCGGCCAAACAAAAAGTCCCTTAGTTTTTAGGGAGTTTTTCAAACTTCCAAAATCTAATCCTTTGGATCCTTTCGCTGTAATCTACCTTGTTTTTTCATCAATCCATCTGCACACAAGTAACTGCCTTATACCCTTCTTGGCTGAATATATTAAAGAAGCATAAAAATTTTAAGAAAAAATAGAAAAATTCAAATTCACATAGTTTATTTATATACAAGGTTTTATTGAAAAGAAAAAAGTTCTAAGGTTTAGAAGGGGAAGGAGCAAGCTCTTTTCCCTTTAAAAATTGATAATCTGTATCAGTTGTACATATGGATTTAAATTCTGACTTGGAAAATAGACGCTGATATAGGTGCAAGCGATGACCATTTGCAAGTAAATGTGTATTGGATCCATCAATAATGATCAATCTGACTGTCCCATTGGGAGAAACAATGTCTACCTTGTAAGGTCCCAACCATCTTTTAAGTAGCTTACTCTAAAATTCTTTAAAGTGCAAATCATACAACATAGCCCAATCTCCATTTTTGAATAACTTCTTCTTGATGACTCGGTCATGCCACTTGGTTCTTTATTGTTGAATCACTGTGGTTTGATGAATAACATCCAAATTCATTTCATCCAACTCATTTAGCTGTTGTAGTCTGGCCTTTTGTTCCATAGTCAAGTCTAGATTGACTGTTGATGCAGTTCTTAGGGTCTTGATCTTGAACTCAATGGGAAAAATAGGGCTCTTCCCATATACCAGTTCATAAGGAGAAAAACCAATTGTGTTCCTCCAAGTGGTTCAATAAGCCCATAAAGCTTCATGCAATCTGTCAGAACAATCCCTACGATGTTCCCTCACTGTCTTAGTAAGAATAGCTTCTATGACTTTGTTTGTACTTTCCACCTTCCCATTACCTTGGGTCTGGTATGGAGAAGTTGTTCTATGAAAAACATGAGATTTACTGAGTACGGATTCAAACTTATGTGATGTGAAAGGTGGTCCCCCATTAGTTACTAATTCTCTGGGAACTCCAAACCTAACAAAGATATCTTCAAACAAAAATGCTAAGACAACTTCTTCTGAGGCCCTGATGAGTGCTTTTGCCTCTACCCACTTGGTCATGTAATTTGTGTAGACAAATATGTAGACTTTCTGATTAGAAGGTGGGTTAATGGTCCCTACAAAATCTATGGCCCATCTCTCAAAAGGCTCTAACACCACTTGAGGCTAGAGAGGAATCTCATCCCTATGATTTGGCTGAACCATTCATTGGCAACTGTCACAGGCTTGGACATACTTCCTTTCATCTTGAAATATTGTGAGCCAAAAATAGCCCATCCTCAAAATTTTATGTCCAGTCCTTTTATCAGAAAAATGACCCCCACAAGGGCCATCATGGAAATCTTTAAGAAAATCATAAACTTCATCATCTCTCACACATCTCCTGATTTCTTGATCCAGGCCTATGTATAAAATACATCCCCCTATCCAACTATACAGAGCACTCTTCTGAATAATCTTCCTTCTTTCTCAGGGAGATAGATGTGGAGGTACCTTCCCTGCAACCAAATATATATCAATTTCTGCATACCAAGGTGAGTGAGAAGATACTGCAAACAAATGTTTACCTTGAAAGGAATCATCTAAAGGTGAATTATCATCATTTATATTCAATATTGAGAGAAAATCAACAACCACATTTTCTTTTCCTCATCTATCTACTATAGTGATGTCAAATTCTTGTAGTAATAACAACCATCTTGTTACTCGGGCGTTAGTAATAGGTTTATTCATCAATTATTTAATTGTTGAATGATCAATATGAATAAAAGTAGAATAACCAATGAGATAATGCCTGAATTTATTGATAGCATAAACCATTGCCAAAAATTCTTTTTCTGTAACTATATAATTTAACTCAGCAGGAGCCATGTTCTTGTTGATATAATAGATAGCATAGGGATCTTTGTCCTCTTGTTACCCTAACACTGCACCAATTGTAGTATCTAAGGCATCTGAATAAATGTGAAATGGAAGAGCCCAATTGGGCCCTCTCAAAATGGGAGTTGTGGACAATTTATGTTTCAGATCTGCAATAGAAAATTCACAATTGTCAATCCAAATAAAGTCAACATATTTTGTTAATAGAAAAAATAAGGGATAAGCAAGATTGGAATTTTTTTTAATGAATCTTCGGTAATATCTAGCATGCCCTAAAAATTTTCTTACCTCTTTTTGATTTGATGGAGTTGGAATGTCCAAAATTACTTGGATTTTGGCTGGGTCTACCTGAATTCCTGAATAAGAAATGAAGTATCCTAGCACCACACCTTCGCTCATCATCATATGACAGTTTTATGTACTTAGAGAAAGATGCGATTGTATGCATATTTTTAGTACTTTTTCCATATTAGCTAAAGCTTCATCGAAATCAATACCATAAGGTGTAAATTCATCCATGAATATTTCCATACAATCATTCACCATATCAGAGAAAATACCAACTACAGCTCTTTGGAAAGTGGTTGGTGCATTACTCAAGCCAAATGGGAGAACCTTGTAGGAAAATGTACCCTAAGGGCTGGTAAACGTGGTCTTATATTGGTCATGTGGAGCAATTGTTATTTGGTTATAGCCACTAAATCCATCTAGGAAAGAGAAAAACTTTTTCCCAAATAGGTTGTCTAGAACCTGATCACTAAATGACAGAGGGAAATGATCCTTCTGCATGGCATTATTTAGGTCTCTATAATCCACACACTCTCCATTTACCATTATTTTTAGGCACAATAACCAAGGGTGAAACCCACTCACTATCTTATATAGGGTAGATGAATCCTGCATTAAGAAGTTTCTGGAGTTCTTCCTTAACAATATCTTTAATATTAGGGTTCATTCTCCTTTGAGGTTGGCAAATGGGTCAACATTCTTCCTTAATGTATATATGGTGGGTGCATTAGTTCAGAGGAAATTCCTTTCATATCCATCTAATCCCAGACAAATTCCTCTTTATGTTCAATCAATAACTTCATCAAATGTCCAATTTCAGTAGAAAATAAATCAGGATTGATGTTTAGGGTTTTTCCAGGTTTGATTTCTATGGCGATTCTCTTAGAATTGACTTTAGGAAATAATTCAGTTGTTTCAGTATCTGTTCTTACAACTGAATTAACTTGATTTACTACAGTTTCATAGAACCTCTCTGGTCTCACTCCTTATTGGGTAGTAGGGTCAAAGATTCTACTCAATCAGTGGTACATGTTTTGTGTAACAACAGAGGGGTCATTGATAAAGATATTGATTATATTTGTTGATACTTAGAACACATCACCAAAAGACTTCATCCTCCCTTGAAATCCAACCTTCTTTTACTTCTTCTTCCCTCTGAAATTCGACTTGTATCAAATGAATGTATAATGATATTTATTTATACCATTTATGTCACTTCCTTTTAACATT
>ML778123.1:1817282-1850402 GCA_009831015.1 Picea engelmannii | reverse complement strand
TATTTTCAGGGCCTACATGTACTTCCTTTTTCAATTCACTTTGTCATCTTCAAAAATTCATTTCTCCTCAACCATGAGGATCCATGTGACATGCTACATACCACCGGAAACATCATGATGTATACTATCCATTCATGGGTGTTGTATATGCATGTGCATTTTCCTTCATGTCCAAATACCTTTATCAATCTTGCGTTCCAAAACCCATGACTAGGGTTGACATCAATGACAACAATCAATCTTCCAACAATCTTATCCTTTATTTCATCTTTGAAACTTCGGGATTTTCCTATGGTTAGCACATGCAGAGCACTTTCATCCTCAAGTTCCATCCATAAAGAATTTTCAAGTTCCACACTGGGCGTAGGATGAGGATAAAGGGTAAGTTTCTTGGTATCATAACCATCAGAGATGGTCATTGAACCAGATCTACAACTAATGAAAGAATCAACTGTATCTAACCATGGTCTTCCTAGAATTAGAGGGTGGCCTCCTAGATGGGTTTTGGGTTGCAATATGACAAAATCAACAGGATACTCCCATGAATCAACTGAAATAACTAGATCATCTATTACTCCTTTTGGTTTAATATTATAATGATCAACTAATTCTAAAACAGTAGGAGTAGGTCGGACTTGTGTTCTAAGTTGCAACAATTGTGTCATCTCTATTGGCATAATGTTAATTGTTTCCCCTAAATCAATGAACACATTGGGAATACATGTCTGTCCAATTTTGATAGTGACTGTAGGGTTTCCTGGGTCACCATATTTAATAGGTGGGGTTACATCTACCACACTTAGAGGTGGGGTGAATGAGTGTGGGGATATTTTTTCCAAAATGTTCCTCTTACACAAAACACCTTAGTTAATATTAAATATTTACTCATTACCCATTGCTTTCATTTATAATCGGTTAGATGTGAACATATATCAGTAATATATCATCAACAATTCATCACCACAATGAACACAAAGAACACAAGATGTATGTACAATTTTTATTTTTATTATGGACAACAATTTGGGGGTTTATCAACAACAACTGAATAGAGTACAACTCTACAAGAGCACCAACTCTATAATGCAAGACTCAACTTACACCCTCAGCACCAATTGATATGAGGCAAAAATCCTCAACAAATATCAATCTGTCAACAGGTACATGACCTGTCAGTAGTGCAGCCAGCATGTGTACGCTCCTTGGCTCACTACAACCCGTGTATGCATGCGGCCAGTGTATGAAACAACCTATGTATACCTTTTGAGTTGTTAGGGTTTGTCCTTCAAGATCAACTAAGATTCTATGCAATCAATATATCATTATTTTCTGTCTTTGACTATCCAATCTGACCACCATCCAGTCACAACATCTCCAAGCTCTCCAATAGCTTTCTCATGCTCCACAATAAATCAATATAAATGCTATCTCAAACATGTATAAACAAATGGTATACCATAGCAATCATGTCACCACTGAATCCAAAGAGTATTGCTCACTTCGTCAACCAAATCATCCAAACTGAACCATATCATAGAAGCCATACTAGGAATTCCCTAAGCATTCACAACACATCAAACAATAGTATCAATCAAGACAATAATGTAACCATACCAGTGTCTCAGTGATAGATTTGATCCCATAGAATGCAGATCTGGAACCTACCTCATCATCCAAGATCTTGGCACCAGCTCAAACATAATTCTTCATCATTCCATCCACTGTACGCTCCCTGACCTCATACATCCCGCGTGTGTACGCTCCCTGACCTCATAAATCCCGCGTGTGTACGCACCCTGGCCCATTACAGCCCGTGTATACCTCAAAAACTAGGGTTTCTGAATCTCCGAGACTTTTTCCTTCAAGATCTCTAGCATTGTCAAAACTTTGATGTGTCCATGAGATCCTCCTCTCGCTTTCTTCCTCAGGATAGATCTTCAATCATTCTCAAAAGATCCACACCAAAAATTCTCTCACAAGAATCTCTCCATCAATATTCCACAAGATAATCTCACAAGAAGCTCTCCATTGATCCACACAAAAAGGATATATGCAAGAGTCCATAGTTGTAAGGTAGCTAGAGAGGTAGTGGGGGGGCCCAGAGGGCCCATAGTGATTATAGTGGAGGTCATTCAATGTAAGGTGGACTAGGTCCACTATATTATTAAATAATACCCACTATGGTAGTTTGATATAATAAATGGGTAATTAGATATAATAAATGTAAGAGGACTTCTTAGAAGGTTCTACTTCTAGAAGATTTTTCCTCTAGAATGTTCTTAGGTGATGGTAGCACTATATAAAGGGGTTCAAGAAATGTGATGGGGCATGAAGATAAGTATTGTGTTGTGAGATTTAGCTCAATAGGATGGTTCCCCCTCGAAGAGGCAAGTGAATAGGAGAGGATCCCTTCCATAATAGGATCTATTGTATGGTGTTACCCTACCCTAAGGGTTTGATATAATAAAGTGGTGTTTTTATATATTGTTATCTGAATATTTGTGGTGTTTCTTTATGCATGTATTTGGTTCTTAATAAGTGGTATCAGAGTGCTTTCCCTAGCATACATTGTGGGCAAATATTTTTCATTTTTTACAGATTGTTTTTCGGAGAAAAAAAAGAGGGCCGCGACATTACATAAATTTTCGGTATATTTCTATGCAAAATTTGAGATACAGGATATATATCTGAGTTCCTCTTATAAAAACACCCAATTTGAAAAAAAACTATCATCCGAAACGGAGTCCGGGAAGTCAAGATATTGAAGTTTTAAAATCTGCAATTTTTTAGGGTTTTTTATGCGGACAATGACACGATTTTTTTTTATTTCTGTAGCAGCTAGAGGTCGAATTTGCCCAAACAAATTATAGATATGATTTCCTCTCACAATTTCACCCAATTTCAAAAAACAAATCAGTCAAAACGAAGTCTGGGAAGTGAAGTTATGAGCATTTTAAATTCAACAGTTTTTCAGGGGTTTTCCGGAAAACGCTGTGATTTTCTGCAGTAATTTATTGTTCTATTTTTTGGGTTTTTTTGTGACGGCTGCGGGACCAAAGATTTCATAGGGTGCTCAGATGGATATTTCCTCTCAAACCCTCAAATAAATTCTTGAAGCATTCAAATCTCTATTGTATGACACATTGAATGACAAATTGGATGCCTTTGAAGATGGCCTCAATGATAGTTTTCGTAGTATTCAAGATTCATTGGATAACATGCAGGAGAGATTTCTTATGGCAGACATCAAGGATGAGTATAATCAAGAAATAGATTCTTTGTATGATCTCAACGCTGATTGCAATGATTGGTATATGGATAGTTGTCATTTATGGGATGACAACCACTTCCATACTTTATTTGATGACTCTACTCCACCTTCTGTAGAGAACATCAATGTCCCACATCAAGAGCTATTTATGATTACCAGCATTCAGCCTGCATATTCTACAATGGTATTTTTCCTTCCAGATTCAACGTTGACCCTTTCCATTATGTGTATGGATATTCTTATTTGGATCCACATGGTAGGTGTCAATATTGGGAGCATCATTTTCAGTTGGTTATTGGGTGTCGATATCTTCTGTGTGGATTTCACATGAGCACTTGGACATGGGACCCTGATTTACAATGGCGGTTGGACTACTTTAGCATGGTGGCTTATGTTTCTCAATGAGACCCTGATTCTCTAGCCTACTTTAGCACTATGTCCCACACTTATCCATGGGACCCTGGTATATGGTTGTACATCAAGCGTTGAGGACAACGATTTCATAAGGGGGATGGNGGGGGGGGGGGCAGAGGGCCCATAGTGATAATAGTGGAGGTCATTCAATGTAAGGTGGACTAGGTCCACTATATTATTAAATAAGACCCACTATGGTAGTTAGATATAATAAATGGGTAATTAGATATAATAATTGTAAGAGGACTTCTTAGAAGGTTCTACTTCTAGAAGATTCTTCCTCTATAATGTTCTTAGGTGATGGTAGCACTATATAAAGGGGTTCAAGCAATGTGATGGGACATGAAGAGAAGTATTGTATTGTGAGATTTAGCTCAATAGGAGGATTCCCCCTCTAATAGGAAAGTGAACAAGATAGGATCCCTTCCATAATAGGATCCATTGTATGGTGTTACCCTACCCTGAGGGTTGGATATAATAAAGTGGTGGTTTTCTATATTGTTCTCTGAATCTTTGTGGTGTTTCTTTATGCATGTATTTGGTTGTTAACAATAGATATATTATTTATGCTTTCATCCTCTAGGTCACTTAACCCATTTCTAGGTTACTTAACCCATTTTCCTTATTTTAGGGTTAACCACTTTCCATAAAAAGAAAGTTCTCAAATACTTTATCATTTAAATATTCCTTCTTGATTTTGTCACTTCTCTTTATTATTTAAATAATACACCTTGACTTTGTCACTTTTACTTTATCATTTAAATAATGATTTCTTCTTTTAGGTCACTTTGACTTCTTTGACCATGGGGACTTCAAGACTTCATATGGGGTTCCTCCAACTTCATAAGGCCATAAATCTCAAACCGTGAGGAGTTATGTGACATTCCACATACCACCGGAAATGGAATGACAAGCATTATCCATCTAGGATAGTTTCACCAACAACTTCATTGATCTTCATCTCATTATTCCACATACAAGCATGGGTCCTCCAACCATTCTTCTAGGATAACTCAATCCGTAAAGTGTCTTCCTATGAGGGATTTCACCATAAGGGGACCACTTTGGAGTTCATCCATTTGTGCACCTTATCAATCATGATAAGACAATAACGAGTTATCTTTTCATCAAACAAACTATGCATCATCATGTATCAATGGAAACTCATTGATCCATCTTCATCTATGCATCATATCAATGATCCATTTTTATCAATTGGTTTCCACTTTGACATCTATCATTCTCATCAAGGACTATGCATCATATCAATGATCCATCTTTATCAATTGGTTTCCACTTTGATATCTATCATTCTCATCAAGGACAATACATATACATTGTTTATCAATCATTAATCAATCAATCCTTTGACATCAATCAATCCCTTGACATCAATCAATCAAACTATTGGCATCAATGGCAACATGATCCAACAATATCCCCCTTTGGCATTGATGCAAATACCAACATTGATGTCAACACCAATTACCAATTATTGATGTCAATATGTAGATAAGGCATGATCTACACCAATAGTCAATGTGACTATCTCTCCCCATCAATAAACATCAATCACATAAATGTGATTAACTCCCCCCCTTTGACATCAATGGAAAATGGCCATTCTCCTCTTGGGGCTGCACCCCTTTCTTGAGTGCCTTTGATATTCCTAT
Source organism: Picea engelmannii (assembly GCA_009831015.1). Taxonomy (NCBI): domain Eukaryota; kingdom Viridiplantae; phylum Streptophyta; class Pinopsida; order Pinales; family Pinaceae; genus Picea; species Picea engelmannii. The sequence goes on along the minus strand of ML778123.1, from coordinate 1,845,044 downwards.
GAATAATCTCTCCCCTTTTGAACAAGGGATATTTATCTGATGTAATGTTGAATATACATTGAACATACTCCCCCTGTGACCATCGCTTCCCCTAGAATTATGCTTTTGTGCTCTTTCTTCAAATATAGAGCTATTTTCTAGGTATGCATCTGATAGATATCTCCTCCTAGAATCATGGGAAGAAGAATGAATCCCCCTAAGGGTATGTATCCCCCTATCTCCTCTACAATATGATCATCATGCAATTGCTACTGCTCAACCAAATCATAGATCAAATTCTCTTTCAATGATGATCCTTGGACTTGTCCATGCATCAAACTTGTGACATACCATACATCATGAAGAAAAATATATGTCATCAATGAAATAGAGAATCATGAGAAAAATATCGACCAAGCACATCCTATACAAAAATGTGTGCTCATCATGCACAACACCTATGTACATCAACCATGCACATCAACATCATGCAATGTGCCAAAATATATCATCCATGGAATGTATCAATCATATGCCTCTATCAACATGCCAACATGTGCATCTACCAATATGCCAACCATGTGCATCCACCAATATGCAAACCATATGCATCTATCAAAAATACCATCTATGAGTGTACAATCATGCATCATCACTTGCACCAAGCAAGTATATCAACCATGCATCAACAAGCTATGACTCCCCAATGATGTACAACATGACAATTAACTCAACTCACCAACTACATGTCTCAATGTGTAGCCCAACCATATGCAAAATGCATGCACCATGATAACCAACATATGCTTCCAATAATAGATCATAACATATATTAATGAAACTTCAGAATGTACCAGCCATGTACCCCAACATTTTATTTTATATAAACCAATAGACGAGAATTTGATCAGCATCAATCCATACTCATGGGTTAGTGCCATGTACCCAAGATATATTTTACATCATCACCTTACATGATCTAACATAGAACCATGAAAACCTGTAGCAAACAGTGCCAAAATCTACAATAAACAATGTCAGAATTTGCAACATAGAGTTATATCATCACATCAAGTTGCAACTCATGTGCATTTCCTTTTTCCCAAGGCTTTACCACATATACACGGCCTGCTGCACAACAGAGCACATATGTACGTGACCTATTCAAGGTCATACAACGTATGTACGTGACTGTCACCACTGTCACCCGCATATGCCTCAGTAGATGACACTTTTGAACTTCCATTCATTTTGAACTTCTCCTCAGAACTTGAGCTCTGAGCATCCATATTTTCAAATATGTCTCCCTTTCTTACTTCATTCCTTCTTCTATCCATGCTATGTGAAGTCCTCATCATGGACTTTATTCTTATGTTCCAGAACTCCTGGGATTTGTGGCCAAATCCACTATAGTTGTAGCATCTCATGGTGTTACAGTAAACAACAATGTGTCCTACTTGATCACATCTCCAACACCCCATGGTGTTATAAAATATTCCATTATATCTCCTTTCATAAGATCTATACTCAAAATATTTGTGACCATATCCATTACATGAATAACAATGCCCATGAAAAATACTTTCATACCTTTTCTTTGGTGTCCCAAACGTAGCTTCTTGATTTCTTGCTTTCTTTGTTCTTTTGGAATTTTCCTTGCCTTGTGTAGATGGTTGTTTTGCAACATTGTCTTCCTTGTTTGACAGACTTACCTCATGCTTCTTTGACGTGCTTGGTTCAGGATGTGTATATTCTCCTTTGTATCCAAGACCTGATTTATCACATGATGATCTTTGACTTTCCAAGATCTCATCCAAGATTTGTGAGCTATTCAAGAATTTGTTTGACTTTTCCACCTTCTTTCTAAGGTCAACAATTTCAGCTTCTAACTTACAACATGACTCTTTCTTTTCATTTATTTGATTCTTCAATAGTTCTTCTATTTTTTGGCTTCTTCAATTTGGGTCTTGTGATGGACAATTATTTCAAAACTTTTTCTAATCTCATCATCTACATTCATATCTTCTTTTCCATTCTTTAGTCTTGTGATCTCTTCTTCATTTTCTTCTAATTTGGTATTACTGCTCTCTTCTTGTTCCTTGATCATTTACTTTAGTTTCAAGATGTGCCTTAGACTCCTCCTAAGAAACGTCTTAGTGTTATCTGAAAGATAGTTATAGTCTATATAATAATGATCACTTCCATATCTATATAAACCCTCTTCAAATTCCTTTTGAAGTTTTACCAGATTTTCTTCTATTCTTTTCATGGGATAATTACCATCAAACTTTACACAAACTATTTTTATATCTTCTTCTTCACTTGTAGAGAAAAATTCATCATCATCATTGCAATCAAGGGGTTTTGAGGGTTCTTTACCTTCATTTGAAATATCTTCCTTTTTGCCAACATCAACGCATAATTCTTTGCCTTCATTTGAAATGTCTTCAAGATCTTCCTTTGCGCTATCATCACTTGATTCTTTATCTTCACTTGAAATGTTTTCAAAATCACATTTAGAAATAATGCATTCAAGAGTTTTTGGAGATTATTTACCTTTAGTGATCTTGATTGAGTGATCTTTAATATCTCCTTTCTCCTTCTTTCTTTGATATGTCTCCTCTAACTTTATCCATAGATCCTTGGCGGAAGTGCATTGTCCCATACTCTATTTGATAGGGCTTGAGAGCCAATGCATCATTTTTCCTTCCTTCTCTTTGAGCTGCAAATTTTGACTTGTTCTTCAATGAAACTGATCCACCAATGGCTACCTTCCAAATAGTTGCTCCCATTGTCTTCAAATGTAATCCCATCTCTATTCTCCAAGTAGAATAGTTTTCCTCATCAAGGATTGGAACTTTATCATCCATTTGTGTGTCTATGGATCTCCTTCAAGCTTGTTAAAGCTTGTAGTGAAGGCCCGCTCTGATACCAATTGTTGGACACACCCACCACACTTAGAGGGGGGGTGAATGAGTGTGGGGCTCTTTTTTCCAAAACTTTCCTATTACACAAAACACCTTAGTTAATATTCAATATTTACTCATTACCCATTGTTGTCATTTATAACCAGTTAGATGTGAACATATATCAGCAACATATATCAGTAATATATCATCAACAATTCATCACCACAATGAACACAAAGAACACAAGATGTATGTACATTTTTTCTTTTTATTATGGACAACAATCTGAGGGTTTATCAACAACAACTGAATAGAGTACAACTCTACAAGAGCACCAGCTCTATAATGAAAGACTCAACTTACACCCTCAACAACAAATGAGATGAGGCAACAATCCTCAACAGATATCAATCTGTAAACATGTACACAACTTTTCAGTAGTGCAACTAGTGTGTGTATGCTCCCTGGCTCACTACAACCCATGTATGCACGCAGCCCACATATGCACGCGACCAATGTATACAACAACCTATGTATAACTTATGAGATGTTAGGTTTTGTCCTTCAAGATCAACTCAGATTATCTACAATCAATATATCATTTTTTTCTGTCTTTGAATGCCCAATCTGACCACCATCCAGACACAAGATCTCCAAGCTCTCCAATAGCTTTCTCATGATCCACAATAAATCAATATGAATGCTATCTCAAACATGTATAAAAAACTGGTATACCATAACAATTAGGTCACCACTGAATCCAAAGAGTAATGCTCACTCCATCAAACAAATCATCCAAACTGAACCATATCATAGAGGCCATAATAGGAATTCCCTAAACATTCACAACACATCAAACAATAGTATCCATCAAGACAATAATGTAACCATACCATTGTCTCAGTGCTATATGTGAGCCCATAGATTGCAGATATGGAACCTGCCTCATCATCCAAGATATTGGCACCAACTCAAACAAAATTATTCATCATTTCATCCACTGTATGCTCCCTCTCCTCATACAGCCTGCGTGTGTGCACACACTAGCCCATTACAACCCACATATACCTCAGAAACTATGGTTTCTAAAGCTCCGAGACTTTTTCCATAAGGATCTCTGACATTGTCGAGACTTTGATGCATCCATGTGATCCTCCTCTCTCTTTCTTCCTTAGAATAGATCTTCAATCATGCTCAAGAGATCCACACCAAAAATGCTCTCACAAGAAGCTCTCCATCAATACTCCACAAGATAATCTCACAAGAAGCTCTCCATTGATCCACACAAAAAGGATAAATGCAAGAGTCCATAGCTATCTTATTTATACTTTCATCCTCTAGGTCACTTAACCCATTTGTAGGTTACTTAACGTATTTTCCTTATTTTAGGGTTAACCACTTTCCATAAAAAGAAAGTTCTCAAATACTTTATCATTTAAATATTCCTTCTTGATTTTGTCACTTCTCTTTATTATATAAATAATCCACCTTGACTTTGTCACTTTTACTTTATCATTTAAATAATGATTTCTTCTTTTAGGTCACTTTGACTTCTTTGACCATGGGGGCTTGAAGCCTTCATATGGGGGTCCTCCAACTTCATAAGGCCATAAATCTCAAACCGTGAGGAGTTATGTGACATTCCACATACCACCGGAAATGGAATGACAATAACTATACATCTAGGATAGTTTCACCAACAACTTCATTGATATTCATCTCATTATTCCACATACAAGCATGGGTCCTCCAACCATTCTTCTAGGATAACTCAATCCACAAAGCGTCTTCCCATGAGGGATTTCACCATAAGGGGACCACTTTGGAGTTCATCCATTTGTGCACCTTATCAATCATGATAAGACAATAATGAGTCATCTTTTCATCAAAGAAACTATGCATCATCATGTATCAATGACAACTCATTGATCCATCTTCATCTATGCATCATATCAATGATCCATCTTTATCAATTGGTTTCCACTTTGACATCTATCATTCTCATCAAGGTCTATGCATCATATCAATGATTCATCTTTATCAATTGGTTTCCACTTTGACATCTATCATTCTCATCAAGGACAATACATATACATTGTTCATCAATCATTAATCAATCAATCCTTTGACATCAATCAATCACTTGAAATCAATCAATCAAACTATTGGCATCAATGACAACATGATCCAACACTATTGGCATAATGTTAATTGCTTCCCCTAAATCAAATAACACATCTAAATAAATGTCTATCCAATTTTGAGAGTGACTGTAGGGTTTCCTGGGTCGCCATATTTAATAGGTGGGGTTTTTCCTAACATTAGTTCAGAAAATTCTCCCACTACGTGTACTGTGAGGGATTCCTTAGGTTTCCATCCAAGATTTTTGATACAAAGGTCTCTCACAGTCTTCTCATAAATAGGGACATCCCTAATCGCTTGCAATAGTGGAATGTTAACATGCAGATTTTTCAACTCTCTTAAGAGATTGAAGGATGGTAATTCCACAGTTTTGATCATTTCCAATCTTTCAGGGTGTTAGTGCTAGAAGTTGCCCCTAGACTGTTATAGGGTCAATCATAGAACATATTCAGTTATTGCAATGATTTTATAAATAAGGAAGTGTTTTGGGTTTTGAAAGAAGGTGGATCAGGTAGATGGAAAGAGAAAGAATAAGAGAAACAAGCTAAATGCAGATCAGTAAAAACATCATTGGGCATGGATTCAAGTAAACACCCTGTTGATCAAAGGCAATCAAATTGTATATTAGATAAAATGTTTATATGTAAATGGTTAGAAGAATAGGGAATAAACAAAAGGTAGAAAACCTCATCAAACCAAGGTTCTCTTTGTCAAATGGATTCAACGATACTTGAAACAAAACACATGGATAATAGGAAGTCACGGAAAAATCTTTACCGCTCGGGAATCTATCATCCATGAGCATCCATTGATTCTCAATGTCTGCAATTCGTTCAAGTAAGACGAAAAATAGAATGTAAAACAAGGAAGATGAAAAAACAGTGTTTAGACAAGAGTAATCATGATCTGATAAAACAAATGTCATAGATATCCAATGTCAGAAGTGATCACAGAAATACAATGCTCTCAGGCTTACAATAACTCAGACTGGATGTTATTTCATCAATATCTTCTCAGGCCTTACCCTCTCGAGCTTCCTCCAATGAGGAAAGTTAAAATCTCAGTGCTATTTTGGGCATATGCAATATCGGTGCTCAGGAACAACACTTCTCGGTGCTACGGGAATAGCCCAATTCCTACAACAAGGAGAAAATTGAAAATTTTGTATTTGGATACTAACACAGGGAATGGGGATTTTTCTAATTCTATGATAGGTTCGCCAATCTCCTCTGTATCACTAGATGGTTTTTCCCCTGATTCCTTGTCTAATTCTGAATATGGAGCATCTTCAATTATTGTCTCGACTATTCTCCTTGATCTTAATTTTATCTCATCACAAGGCATAGGGGTAATAGATAGAGCTAGCATATTGTGTATATCAATATTCTGAACGGCCTTATTATTTGGATTTGGGTTATGTTTCACAGGCATTTGAGGTCCTAAGGGAGGATTTTTATGTGGGGCATTGGGAGGTAACTGCAGCTATTGCTTCTGGTACTGGGGTTGGAACTGTTGTTGATAAGGGTTCTGTTGGTGAGGGTTTTGATAACTAAGTTGTTGTTGAGGGCCTCTCCACTATGGGTTCCATTTCCCAGGATGATTCTATTGTTGGGGCATAGGCACCCATGCATTGTGATCCTGATAAGGAGGTGGTATCTGATTTGGAGGGGGGGCATTCATCTAGCCATATTGAAGCTGACTGTTCACATTATTCCAATAACAAAGTGTTGCAGGAGAGAATTGAGGGTTTGTACCTTGACCTCGTGGCTACCATTTTCATCTTTGTGTTATTAGATAGACAACCTCCGCTTCCTCATTAGTCTCCTTCATTGATGCTTTTACACCTGTTAGGGAGGGACATTGGTCAGTAGCATGATATAATTCACAAATAAGACATACCTAGACATTGTTCAGTGGGCACTCCCTTAGTGGATGTTTCTTTCTACAATTCGAACAGAAAATGGACAATGCCTGATATGATTCTTCTTGTTTCTATTTGACCTACAGATTGTCAATTTGTGAGGCAAAAGAGTTAATCATTTCTATTTTAAAATATTCTAAAAGATTACCTATTTCTTCTCTTGTTGCCCCTCCATTGGTTGATTTATGTACCCTTGAAAAAGTGGTATCCCTCGTAGCTGACTTATTTCTTGTAGATCCTTGAGAGCATCTCTTACAAAGATTTACAATGTATTCATAGGATTCCTTAGATATATCTCCCTTGCCAAGCATATTCAGCATATCTAAACAATCATCTCTAACTCCTTTTAGCAAAATAGTTTTCAGTATATCCTCACTCACATCCGGATGTCCTAGCCTTTGTATATTATACTGGATTTGTTCCACAAAATATTCAAGGGTCTTGTCCTCCTTCTGAGACATCTTGAACAGTTCCTCTCTTCGTTCCCTTGTTCAGCAGTAGTCTTGGTACTTGCTTAGGAAAAGCTACCTCATTTGTCCCCATGTTGAAATATTCTCTCCTCCAAGGGTCATGAACCATCTTAATGCGTTACCCTTCAATGTAGCTGGAAACAATTTAAGCTTCTACACAGTGGTAGTGTAGTCATAGCTTCTACACAGAATATCAAATTCAAACAGAAACTCATCTGGATCCTCAGTAGATAATCCATGGAAATTTGGTGGGGCTGAGAGAGGTATGTTCTTCATAGGAACAGGGAAAAGCTATGTATGTTTAGAGGTGTGTTGACTTGTTGGTGACAAATCTTCAGTCCCTGATGAAAACGATATTTCAAAATGGGTTAGTTCTTATGACTGAGGAATATGTCTTCTTGGAGGATTTGAAGGGCGAAAGATAGATCCCAAAGAAGAATCTTCTCTGGCTATAATCTCATCAACAAAGGTTGGCATTCCTAGTGCAGGATTCCTTCCACCACATCCTCTGGCACCTGTAGGGTTAGTACTTTTGGGGATATGTCCTCTTATTTCTCGATTCATGCAGACTACTCATTCCTAAGAAAAAAAAACTAATTTTCTTACAAGAATCTATAATTATATTCCCCGACAAAGATGCCAAAATGTTGTGCACTTTAATTGTCTAAATAAATAGATAATTAAGGTGTTCAATATGAATTGTCAAACCCATGGAAGTTTTGTTATTGTAAGATAATTGTGCACAGTCTATGCTAGATTATGAAAGCAAATACTAATCAAGTTGCAGTAAGGTAAACTAACATAATTGAAAAGATGAACACTAACACAAGCTGCTGACACAATTGGATTTCTAATCTATTGTTGCAGAATTGAAGTCACACTTGCATAATTGAAATTTAATTTCCAGGAGTAGAATTGGATGAGTGTATAAGAATCTTGGATTATCTAATCTATTCTAATTTTCTATATTACTTTTGCAGAAGGAAGTTCTATGCTAATTGTTGAAAGGAAGTATACTTAATTGCAGAAAGGAAATTCACACTTCTATTTACTTTTTCTTGGAAATGGAGATTTAATCTAATGCAGAAAAGGAATTAACTTTCAAAGCAATTCTCCAGCAGTATACAACAATTGATTCTAACTCTCATGAGACACATTAATGCACATTAACAGAAAGGGACTGGACTGTAACAACAAATGTATTCTAGCAATGCATAAACAGATAAATCACACAACTATAAACAATCAAAGAAGTTAATCTAAAACTCAAAAAAGAGGGGAGTCTTTGAGGAAGGTGGGCCCTTTCCTTCTCACTGAATCAACTCGAAAAGACTATAGTAGGTTGGAGAAACTCAAATCACTTATTTATTAAATCGCCAAAATGTTCAGATACAAAATGCTTCACTTCACTCTATGTTCCACATATAATCTCTACTACCCTAATGGTTACAAAAGATCTGTTATTTAAATACAGAGACATTCAGTTGAAACAGACTCAGAACAGCCTTGAGAATCGAAGATTCTCAAGTTGTTTGTATGATATAAAAGATTTGTCATCATTACAAAATCTGGAAATGATCTTGATCACTAGCGTGAGCCAAAATGTGTAACAACCTTGAGGATTGGTCTTAAAAATATGGATTCAAATGGTATACTAACTTCCAGGATCAATGGGAACCTGTTGCAGTAGGTGTAACAACTTCCAAGAAAGGTGCACAATTTTTGTAGTCGTGTAACAACATGCAGAACGGGCACACAACTGTAACAACTGGTGTAACATCAACGATCTTTCTTCAAGAATTGGTTGTTTTTCTTTAATCTACACATTTTGATCATTAGATAAGAATTCATGGGTAAAATATGAGAAACGCTACCAATCAAACATGTTAAGTAAATAAGAATACAAAAGAAAGATCAATGATTCATACCTTGGGAAAAAGGTCTTAGCAAACATGATATTAGGCATTTTAGCATAGAAATGATAAGGTTGAATGAGAAAAAGATATAGTGAAAAGGGGACATTTCTAGATCTTAACACCTACCACATATCTCATGAATTCATTTATTTCTATATTTCATAACAATTGTCCATGAATCTACTACACAATTGTCCAAGTTGTTGACTACTTTTGCACTTTAGTTTTCTGGAAACTTCTTCGAATCTACTGCAACTGGTCATGGCATATGTTTTCAAGATAAATGAAATATGTCAACTAGTTTGTTCTATCTTCAAATCAAACTCTACAAGTTTGCAATATTTTGTTCTGAAAATGTACTTGCATGAATACATGATTGAAATCTTCCATGAATCTCTGCCTCAAAAGTGTGTCAATGACATTCTTAATAATTTCCAGCTGACTTGTTCATACCTATATGGAGATGTGTCCTAAAAAATGACTTCTTAATTAACCAATCTATTTTGATACACTATGCACCTCCAACAAACCAGTCTGAATCTATCTTTCCAAAATATGAAAACAACCACTTTATACTGGCCGAAAGATAGTTCTCTAATATGTAATGGCTATAGCTTCTTAGACTCCCCCTCTTCAACATTCACATTTCTAGGAGTCTCCAAGCTGGATGTCTTAGAACAATGGATGAAGTCGCTCTAATGTGGATTCATCATTAACATATTCCTCTTTAGCTATAGATTCATCATGATTTTTCACTACTGCAAATCCTGAGAGTATGATTTATGCGAGTACTTGATTCACATTATCTTCATTCACCTTCTCTTTGTTCACCTGCTCTTTTTGTTCTTTCCTTATTATCCAAACTTTCTTGCACCTGATATCAGTGTTTTCTTTCATGAAAGTATCCATCATGCTTCTACAATTACGAGCATAGTGTCCATAGTTGTGGCATTTTTAACATTCAATATTGTAGGGAGCGACATAAGCATTTCTTTCTTGAACATTTCTTCCATAAGCTCTGTAGTCTACATCTTTATGTCGAAAGTTATTAGAAGTAAAACAATGACCAGAAAATAATCTTTGATACCTGGAAGAAAATGATCTTCTTTGGGATGTATTCCTTATGAATTCATGCCTTAGCTTATCTTTTCTTTTGTTGTTCCTTTACAATGATTGAAGCTTATTTGATACATGGGGATAGAAGGTCTTCTTTGAGATACATCTCTTTTGTTTCCATTCCTCTTTGATTCTTGTAGACCATGATTTATTACTTTGAGAGTGTCTGGATAATTATTAGCCTTCTCTTCATTCTTCCTCTCTAACAACCTGGAACTCTTCTCTTCAACTTTCATTATTGGTTGTGTGGATATTGTTTTTTCTTCGAAATTATTGTTGGGATTGTTATCTCCATCTTCTTTATATGAGGTATCAATAGTGTATCCAAGACCTGTTTTATTAAATGTTTACCTTTTACAACTGATAATATCTTCTAGCACTTGAGATCTCTTCAAGTTATTGTTGAGCTTGTCAACTTCAACCCTAAATGTAACAAATTCTTCTTCAAGCTTCTCACAATATTCTTCCTTCTTCATCATATGGATCTTCATTACTTATTCCATTCTCTTTTCTTCTTCAAGTTGGGTTTTCAAGGAGATGATTTCTTCTTCAAGTGTTCTTTCATATTGACTAAATAAATCTTCAAGCTTGTTTAAGTCCTCATATATTTCCTTGAGATGATTTGTCAAAATATCTTCCCTCTTCTCTTCTTCCTTTATTTGGGATACTATTTTATCTTCCAAACACTTATTTATCTTATTTTTGTCTTCCAACTAATTTTTGAGAGTTTCTTCAATCACATTGGCTTGTTCCAGCTGAGCTTTTAGGTTTATGATATTGTGATGGGATTCTTTAGAATTTGTGTTCAATTCTTCCTTGAGGGACTTGTTTTCCTTCCTTTATTTTCTTATCTCACTTAAGGAATTGATTAGTTCACCCTCAAGATCCTCTACGCCTACTTCAAAATCTTCTTCTAAATTTGTCTGACATGATGATCATTTTTTTCTCGTTATGTCCATGTATATTCTTTAGAATTCTTTGGATCTATGATAAGAGGATATCCCTTATAATAGATATTATGTCGCTTATCCAAAATTTCTTTAGCTGATGAACATTTTCCCACTTTGGCTTTTACCGAATAAGATAATCTATCTAGGATGACATACATTGCTATTTTTTGTTCCTTTTTTAATTCCTTCTTGGTTGCAGTCTTCGATTTATTTGAAGTGATGTATCCTGAAACAACTGAGTACCAAACATCACACCCATGTGCCTCTAAAAACACTTTCATTCTTAAGAACCATATCTCATAGTTCTGACCATCAAAAACTGATGTTCCATTCTTAATGTACTCCATGATCTACCTTCCAGTGGTTAGATTATTTCTTGAAGAACCTACTTTGATACAAATTGTTGTAATATTCACCATTACTGAGAGGGGGGGTGAATCAGTATTGAACACTTTTTAACACTTTAAATAAAAACATGTAATATTCAATGATTTCATTCACTTATGATTGCATTTAATATATAACCATAAACAATGCATCACATCATAACAACAAATACACAATACACCATAATTTTATGTGGAAACCCAAATGGGAGAAAACCACAGAGTGATTTCTTATATATCAAAATATTACATTCATAGGAAGAACCAACTTCCAAAATTCTCTAGAACCAACTTCCAAAATTCTCCAGAACGAACTAGAAGGAGGCCCCAACTCCTTATTTACAAGATCCAACATGAAGGAAGCTCCAACTCTCTGTATTCTCCAGCTCTAAATTAAAGGAGGCTACGACCCCCTAATTTACATGCTCCAACCTGAAGGAAGCTCCAACTCCTTGTATTCTTTGGCTTCAATTGGAAGGAGGCTATGACCCCCTTTCCTTTCCCCTTCCTTCTGCCTTGAAATATAAGTTTAGAATCAACCTGTTATTTTCACTATCACTGTCACTGATATTGTCACTATCACTGTCACTGTTATTGTCATTGATAATTAACCTGTCACTCATAATCAACCTATCACCAACCTGTCATTGTCTCTATCACTAATATTGATACCTCATCATCAACATCGTCACCAATGATACCATGCGGTGGACTTATGTTTCTTTGTAGATGGGTGTTATAGAAAGATTTGTCTCACCCTATGCAAATTTGCTCAGAAGGCCTTTTCCATTTCCCTATGTAGACTTGAAGTTTTTTTTTACAGTTCCTAGATCTAAAAATAATATTTTTCCAAATATATGCAACCTAATAGTTATACAACATGTGTTATGCAGGTTGCACCATTACATCCCTCGTACATCGGGTTTTGTGCCCAAAATTAAAAATTGGTGTCAGGTTTCCATGTCACGTCACGAGATCCATGATCCTTGACCTTCCATATACTAGAAACATTCTAACTCAGCCCTTCAGTTCCATTTGAAAGCTATAAATGGTCCATATCCAAGTTGTGGAAAATAGGAGAAGAATCCAACTTTGAGAGCAAAGTTACTATGGAGAAATTATTCACTTCATATTGAATCTGCATCCCTTTATCCTTTTAAGTCTGGACACATTGTTCAGCCCCCAAGCTCTTCCCTACTTGATTGAGAACCTCATTGTCTCTCTTATATGATCTTTTATTTGGTGGAGGATTGAAGTGGTGGAGGCCTATCTGAAAGGGACTTAGTTTCTCGGTTTCGAACTGTGCCAACACGAAAGTTTGTAATTCATTCACTTTTGTTGATTACATTTTAATAGAAATACTCTTTTCTCATCCAATTAATGTCTTGAAAATATTTGAATTGTTATTCCATGGGAATAATTGTTATGAATATTGATGGATTATGCTATTGAATGTTTTAACTTTATATATTATCACCATATGCTTGCATTTCTTAGTTGTTGATGACAAGTTGCAGGTGTATCGCTTTGAGTCAAGTGCTCAACGATGGACTTCATTGAACGTTTGGACAAGGCAGGCTCTTTATCTTGTCTTGTTAGCATATTTTTTTATATAGCATACCTAAGATTAGAGTTCATTTCTGCAGTCATTTATGTCTGTTGTGGTTTACCCCATGCCATAGAGAGATTTTCCTCATAATAGAATTCGCAACCATACTGGGGAGAGAATCTTATTTTCAGGGTTGGGAGTGTTTTTCTCCTTTGATTTCTCTCATTTATATTGATTTTATTATCGTTTGATTTCTTGATAGCCTATGTTCATTTTGAGTCTGAGTTTCTTAGCCTCATCCTTAACCTGACAGTGTTTCAATACATATACGCGGGTTTTTACCTGACAGTTTCATACTTACGTGAGTTTTCATTCTGTTTGAAGTTATCCTGAACAGTCGCATACATCATCCTTATTTGATTTATTGTTGAGTTTGATGTTTGTTGGGTAAGTTTTGAGGGTTGTTGAGTCTTCTTTGGTCTCTATCATGACTGTTAAGTGCTTGCAGAGTGATAGGAAATCTTTCTTTTGTTGAATTTTTGGACAATTTTCTTCTTTCTCATTATCCTTTTTCATTGATTGTCCTTGCATCTTGGGATGGGTGTTTGCTTCTTGATTTTCTACTTGGTTTTTTGTTGTTTACATACAATAGAATATTTATATCAAGATAATGTCCAGTCCTTGCATTTTCATTCATTTATATCGAAAATAGAAAAATATACATTTTGCATTGTTGGCATTTGATCTCTTTAGGTTCTTATCGTTGATCCTAGTACATGTATGGAAAGATTGCATCTCATTTTGAATTGCATAATTTAAACTGAAAATTGCATTTTGAAAGGCTTATTATTTGTTGGGAATTGAAGTTAAGACTTTGCATTTTATTTATATTCATTTATTTTACTTGTTGAGTCATAACACCATCAATTTCATGACCACACCTTTTTTAGTAATCAAGGCCACTAAAAGCAACGCTGATAAATTTAAAATTGATTAGAAATGATTTTATTTTTAGGGTGCACAAACTAGCTTAGGATTTAGAGCCTTGGAATAGGATTTTGTGAGTAAACTTCTCCAATGCTATTAAATCAACATATGTGTCTGACTAAGGGAGTGGATAAATCCATTATATAAATGGTGATGTTAGGAGGCTCTGCTTACACCGGAGTTAATCACAAGGTCACATGAGGTTGGTTGGGGGGATATCCCCTCAATACCTTCTTAGCGTCAGATATATTTCTAGGGATCTATTCATATATGGGGGTATTTCTAGTACCTTTACCTCTGTGAGAGGTGGTGCTTTCAAGATTTCAGTATTTTTTACCCTGCCCATACAGTAGATATGACTTACGGCTAATCTCCTGTGCATCGATTATATCATGGTTTCTTAGTTGCTTGACATAGGTAACACATAGGTTACTTGAAGGGGTTATTTTGCAGGTACCCTAGGTCAGATAAGGGTCGAACAAAACACAACCTTTATGGAGGATTACCTCTCCAGGAAGATCTGACCTACTGGTTGTTAATCCCACAAGGTCCCTTATAACTGATTCTGATACCTCCGATATTTTGAGGGGAGTCTCAGGCCCCTCTTGGGCGAGACATACCTACTCTAGTGAGGGAGGCCCATTTTTAGCCACTCTATCCTTTTTGTGTGCATTGACCTTTTTGTTTTACTTTGGTGTTCTCTTGGATTATTAGTTGGTCATAGGATTTTGTATTGTGTCATGAGTTTTCATTACTATGGTTAGTGGAGTCCCTGTGACTCCCTTAATTAGCGCTACCCAACCCATGGTATTTTCTCATTCCATGGGGATGAATCCTTTTGTATTTCTAAGTGGTACGTCGAATCATGATACTAAACCAATACCTTGGGCCTCTAATCATTTTTATTATGGTATGCTAGACATGTCTTTGCACTTGTCATCCTCTGTCTCGTCGTCTTATGTGAATCCTATTTTTGGGTTTGGGGGCATGATGCCTCCTTATTATCCATTTGTGTTTTGTGGGAGTCATATCCCTCAACCAACTCTTACAGTAGGAGGTTGGAATATCCCTTCCTACCGATCCAATCCTAGCTTCACTTTTCCAGAAGCAAGTGCTCAAATGGGCGGTCATTCTACCTATTACATCACGTCCATCTATCCTTCTTCCACTATTTCAGTTCCTACAAATACTTTTCCCATGGCAGACCTACATCTGTCCTCGAGAATTTCATCTGGGGGGTGTCATTTTTATAGTATGGGAAACCCCCTTCACAAAGTTCCTTCATCTAGGGGAAACATATATCCTCACACGAGTAACCCTTGTCATGTCGCTTTCTCTTCACAAGCGGCTTCCTCGGTAATGATGCCCTTACAACCCTTTATGAATCAATATGGAGGAGGATATTACCCTACTGGACAAGACCATGGTGTATACTGGAACCCTTCTTAGCCTGCAATTTCTCAAAACCAGCCTTTCTCGAAACCTTGGTCTCAAATGCCACAACCAACCATCGCCATTAGTCCATTCACTACAAGTCATCCTGGAATTATATCACCAACCTCTGCTAGTCATGATGGAGATTGGTAAACAACCTTTGCAAGTCATGTTGAATACCAACAACTAGTGATCCATATGGATTTCAGTGGCCTCCCACCTATTCCAACTGGTTCAGTTTGGCAGTTTTTTTCCTAGTTTCTGGGTCCTTGACTTGCGGGGTCATTTTGAGGCCCTAAACAACATTTTTAGGGCTTGCCACAATCATAAAATATTTTGATAGATAGCAGAAAAATGTGTATTCCTCGGATATACCTTTCTAACAAGATATCGTACGCCTAACACAGAGATCATATGCAAAAGTTACGACCCGGGGAAGTTGATCTACTAACTTACCCAAATGGGGCCCACATGACTCTTGGTGCTTCATCTCCTAGGGTTAGGTTTTTGGATGTCTAGGATTTTTGACAATCATGTTTATTGTAAAAAGGCCTTTAGAGCCTCATTGTAGTCATCTTCTTGTGAATGAGTGCAACCATCAAATCTCTTCTCAGAGATAATCCACCACCATTCCAACAAGCTTGTTTTTTGCTGCATTTTACAGTTTCACCTTATTTCCTTATTGAATAGAAAACCAGTTTTATTGTATCTTTGTTATTCTATGTTAAGAATATTTTAATAATCTATATTCATTTCATTCTACTCATAAAATATGGATTAACTAGCCGCTGCATTTCATGTCAGGGGCACAAGTCCAGTCACTGCAAGTCATACTGGCATTATATCACCAACCTGTTGGCAGCCAATTCAATTTTTTCTATTGTCTTAAAAGCTGCCTACACCTATGTCTCCTGAACTTCAAATTTTCATCGCATTTTGCAGATTAACGATATTTTCATTTCATGCGACGTTTGCAAATTGGTTTCATTTTATTTTTCACGACTGAAAGCGTGAAAACTCCTCCATCGTTATTTGAACTGTCGTGAGCTTCTCATTGATATTTTGAAAGGCACTTACCTTTGGTTTATTATTATGTGGTTGAAGAGATTTTTCAAACTATGACATTCTTGCTTTGATTGCGCAACTTGACTTTTATTTGATGGATACGACATTGAGCATGTAAATGTATGAATTATACTTGATTATATAGGGGTCATGGTTGATTTTGGTTTTTATATAATGTGATCCTTACTATTGTAAACTCTTGGCTTATCGATTTTATGAAATCTCTTACCATGTTTTATAAACTTTGATTATGCAACAAGCGCATGGGTAACATATGAGACATATTTCATATGGAATGGAAATTGTTTAAAGTTATACGATGGCGCATATTTAAACTTTGGGTTTGATTTAACGTTCATGGTTTCAAACTATACATTGGCACATTGATATAACTATCCACCGTTTAATCCTTGGGTTGGTCGAATAGTTTGATTTTGGTTATGATTGATTGAACAGGGGTTGTACTATGCCATTACTATGCTGCATGGCGATGGATAATCCCACCACCCTCGCACGCGTACCATTAATTTTCCTCCCCTTTCATCGTTCTTAGCTGTTAGCCAAAACGATTTTGCTCCTGTGTGTTTAATCCGAACCCTACCATGTGCCCGTGCCATGGCTCCAGTCCTAAGGGCTGAGCCCAATGGTTTCCAAGCTTTGTTGATGTTCGATGGTGCTTACAGTGACCTTGAGGAATTCAGATGGCTCCCGTTCATACAAAATTTTGATGGCTATAACCCTAGCGTGGCTCGACAATTTGCATTAACCTTTGATGGCTGCCGAGCCAAGGTTGGGGATGTGCAGTTGGAAATTGATGAGCAATTTCTCATTTTAGCTACCGGTCTGCCTGTTGTCGGACATAAATGGTCAAAAAATTGCAAAATGGAAGATGTCCCGTGGACATTGCTCTTCCAGTCACGAAGAGTGAGCTCCTGTGACAAAAGGTTTACTCGTGAATATGCTAAAGCAACGATGGCATGACTTGTTGATGGTAACCAAGCAATTCATCACCTGCGAGGGCCGGTATGGTTTCGTTTTCTTGTACCACCTTCAGCTACTTATGGTTTTCATGGGCTATGAGCTTAATATGCCTTACTACTTGCATAGGAGTTTGTTTAAAATGTCTAAAAGATACAAACGGAACCAAGCCGATAACAACCTTTTTCATTTTGGGTTAATTAAAATGCTTGTGGTTTGTCATTTGGGGTTACGCCGAGACTGTTGGAATGATTTTCTTAAACGAAATAATTTTGATGATTCTAGCCCACCATAGGTTGACAAACCTGTGGTGAGCGAGAGTAAGTCAGTACCCCCTGTGCCTTACAGTGCTCTG
The DNA here is from genome assembly GCA_009831015.1 of Picea engelmannii. Lineage (NCBI taxonomy): Eukaryota > Viridiplantae > Streptophyta > Pinopsida > Pinales > Pinaceae > Picea > Picea engelmannii. The sequence goes on along the minus strand of ML778123.1, from coordinate 1,826,887 downwards.
TTACCTAAACCCCTACCCAACTCACCTATTGACATACCCAATTATGTCACCCAGGATGTGGAAAATGTTAAACCCGTGGCTAAAAGGCCTAAGGCCAAACCTATTGCGAATTCAAAAGGCAAGAAGAATGCCCGGTTAATATCTCGCATGGCAAGAAACAAACCAAAGATTCCTGTCAACCCCGACCCTATTATGGTGAGTGAAGATTCTGACTCAGAGATTGAACGTTACCTGGAAAGTGAGTATCCCTATTCTGAAGGTCTGTGTGACAAACCCTCATACGATTTTGTCAAAAACCTACCACCTCACTTGCAAAATGATCCTAATTTTCTTGGCATCAAAATGCCTTGTGAAAACCCTGGTGACTCGTCGAAACCCCCTCCTGCTCTATCCGAATCAGCTGCTCCACCATGTGATCAGTGTGGTTTGTGGTTAGAAAGGTATTACCTCGATGTGCCAATCCTGCAGTCCATAATTCATGCTCTGGAGGATCAAGTTGCAAGGCTTACCAATCAAAAGGCAAAGATGCCATCCACTGATAAGAAACAACGAACGACAGGTTCAATTCTCTTTAAGAACGGGGAGTCTGCTACAGCGGTTGTGAACTCAAAACTGACATAGCCCGATCAACCTCACTGGTATGATTATCACCTGTTTATATGATAAACCCACAGCTCTGTTTACACCGTGGATTTGCTTTATCACATAAGCATGCATTATTGTATATAATTTTGTTTTGATAAATCGAATTTTGTTATTGTTTTAAGTTTCGATTGGATTTGGCTTTGATTCGATTGATCATGGGACATATTTGATTGTTTTAATTTAGCTTCAATTGAATACTCTGTTGATTATTGAAGTTGTTAATATTTTTCTAAACACAGGTCGTTTATGGTATTCCAATCTTGAACACAGTCAATATCTCATTTCGAATTGGTTATATTCTATACGATATAGTTGGCATAACTGATATAATGTTATATTCCGTGTCTGATTTGGTCAATTCGAATATCATTCTGTTAAGGCGTAACCAAATCACGAATAGATATGAGTCATAAATGTTATACCCAACTAATCGATTCATGTCGTTTGACTGCGTTATCAGCTCGTTTCATATTGCAACAAATATATTGTTTAAATTTGATTTATTGAACGAAAATGATCATGCCCAGGATTACGATTTGTTTCTATATTTGACTCAGTCAAGATTCGATTCGATTGATTGCCCAGTATACGATTATCACCGTTGTCGATTTGTGATGGTTGTGATTGTTATTGTGATCCTGTTTGCTGAATGTGTAACACCCTACGATCGAAATCTATGGCGAAGTTTGTTGATGCTGTTGTTGACTATAATCGTAACATCCTTTCCTTATTGGCATTTGATTAAAACAATATGAATCTTATACAACACTAACAAATCGATTATGATTGTGTTACATCGTATTTTATACGATATGATTTACCATTGATTTCATTTGTTATGAAACAGTCCTGTTATGGTTCGACCTTATTTTATGGCAACTAAAAAATAGAGTATCCTTACCCTGTCTCGATTGCATTTTTTTTTATTTTGTTAGTAAACTCATTGGAATCATAGTGATTCGTTTTGGATATTTATTGAAAGAAAATTAAATGGATTTGATTCTTTTTGAAAAGATTTCATTTGATTGCTATCTAGTCTTGTATGCTATTTTAGACTAGCTACAGAATCAGATGATTCTGTAGCTAAGTCTGTAGGATCAAATTTTTGTTATTTTGTTACTGAAATATCTCTCTAATTTGATAATTGTGTTCTATTGTAGGTAAATTTGAAATTGCAATTGAATTGATGAGCAGTTAGGGGATATTTCAAAGATTTCTCTTGCATTTTATGTTCTTAGTTAAGGTGATTTTGGGATATCTCCCAGATTATGTAAAACAATTTGATATTATCCACAAGGAAGTGTTACCTTGTGAAGAGACCTATATATACTTATGATTTTTGTAATAATGATCATCCTCATTCGTGGGAGAAGAAGGATATGAAGATTTAATACAAACTGAAGCAGATTTGGTGTTTTGTCACAACTTTAGCTTCTCATTATATCAATATCTTGTTTCATGTTGTGTGTATCAATTTGTATCTGGTTTATGACTACTTTAGCTATCTAAATCAAATGCAAATGATATAATTTTAATCATTGTAATTCATATCTGGTTTCTTCCAAATAGATAAAAGACATAACAATTGTTAATTCAGTTTTTGAATGACATGTTGATCTTCTTCATGAATTGAATTGTTAAATATAAGTCTTTGCATAACAGGTTTCCCTTATTGCAGAGATCTGTAATCATATAGTTGTTATGATCTTTTATGTCTTGTTTGTCCTGTAAACACTTCGAAGAGCAACACAGCCAATCGTTTACGAGAAGCTCATGGACTAACCGGTGCGAGTTTCTTTCCTCCGACCAGCTTAGAAGTCATCACACACAGGGCAGATTTGGAGCGTTTCCAGGTCAATTAGTCTTTTGTTTACTGTTTTCATTAAGTGGTTTAATTCAGATATAATCTTAATTAGATTCATATTAGATTGTTTAATTTCAGTAAATATATTAGATTGTTTAATTTCAGTAGTTTTATTTCTTTTTCATAAAATATAGAAAAAAAAAAAAAGATTCTTGGCTGTCTTAGGGCAGAAAACACATGAGTTTTGCAGGTTTTAATTAAATCTGTAGGCTGTTTATAGTGTACATTTGTGAATAAGTAATATTGCAACTGTTAATTAGATAGTTGATTTGAGTTATTATAATAGTAATTAGTAAATAGTATATAATAGTTAGATTAGTTATATTTAGTTTTAGTTTATTTAGTAGTTTGTTTTAATTAGATTAGTGTAATAGTTAGTTAGTTTGTTTTTAGTTAATTTGTTTATTGTTAGTTAGTTTAGTTTCTTTTATTTAATTTTAGTTAGTTTGTTTTAGTTAGTTTTAGTTAGTTTTATTTGTTTTAGATAGATTAGTTAGTTTAGATTAGTTTTCTCTTTGGTTTTCTTAAAAGACCTTAGGGCGGCCAACGGAGCCGTTAAACTCGTCAGGGTGGTCCATTCCAAACGGCTTGGGTTATTTAGACAACCTCGGACCGGTTCCACTCTCCCAGTTGACGGACGGTCAATTTCGCCCGTCAACACACTGCTAGTCATGTTGGAAATAGGTCAACAACCTCTGCAGGTCATGTTGAAGACATAGAACCAACCACTTCAAGTCATGCTGGAGGCACTAGTCTAGTCACTTCAATTCATACTGAAATTATATCACCAACCTATGCTAGTAATGTTGGAGATTGGTCGACAACCTCTGCTAGTCATGTTGAAGACCAACAACCAGCCGCTACAAGTCATGTTGGGGACACAAATGTAGTCATTTCTAGTCACACTGCATGTACATCACCAACCTCTTCTAGTCATGTTGGGGATTCATCACCAACTTATGCTAGTCATGTTGGGGTTTCATCATCAACCTATTCTAGTCATGTTGAAGGTTCATCACCAACCTCTGATAGTCATGCTGGTAATTCATCACCAACCTCTACAAGTCATGTTGGAGATTTTATACTATCCTTTGCAAGTCATGCTGGAAGCATATCACCAACCACTGCAAGTCATGTTGGGGGAATTCATATGATTAAGAAGCCTATACGTGTAAGACGTAACCCCAAGTTCCTTTGTATGCTTTGAAAAGGATATCACCTTACTCATTTGTGCCCTGTTACTGCTATGGTACAAGAAGTGTGGTCCTTGCCTGGGGGCCCTTTGGGTTATGAGTCGTCTTTGGTTTCCCGACATTCTAGTCCTTCTTTGGTTGATACAATGGTTGTACCGATGCAATATTTGTATGACACCCCTCTTCGTTTAGGGGATGATGTGTCTCTGAACCTTTTTGTCTCGCATCCTGTTCAACCAACAGTCATCTCGATACAATATTTGACCAATACCACCCTTTTTTTTTTGGGTGATGCATATCTTGATCTTTTTGTCTCGCATCATATTCAACCAATGGTTGAATAAGTGGTCCTTCCGATGAAATCTTCGGTTGATCCTGCTCTTCTCTTGGACAGTGACAAGTCTAAGGAAATGAGATTGCCAATGAAATCTTTGGTCAATCCCACTCTTCTTTTGGGGGGTGATGAGTCCTTTGACCATGTCCTTAGCATTTCTAGCTCTATACCTTTTGCACAAGGGATAATTCCACTCTCTTTGAGTACACTCCCTTGAAGTCCTAGGGTGGTTTCCTTTGATTGGAATGATCTTATAGAGCCTTGACTTCCTTCTTCTACACCCTTCCATATAAGGGGCATTCTTCGATATATTGTAGATAAGGTAACCTCTACAAGTATTTTATCCTCCTCGACTTGGAAATCTTTGGGTTTTCCCAAGATTGTGTCAATTATCTATGAGTTACTGACTTTCGACATAAGTCCTACATGGGAGCCTTGGCCTCCCCCATCATATATTTCTTAGAAAAACATCCCCGAGTCTTGTTTAAGCTCTTTTCTGACTCTACCAAAAAGAGAAAATATTTCTGAGTGAGCTTGTCTCTTTCACTCTCATTAATTGGATCTGAAAGGATGTCTATTTGGTGTAAGTTTAACCCTTTTTCGGACCAAGTAGACTAATTTTGAAAAAGGAATACTCTAGTCACTAGTTGCTAGAAGAGTTTTCCTGGGTATTGTTTTATACTTTTTCTGGCCTAGGAGACTAAATTTATGAAAAATGACATTTTTTGGCGTTAAGTTGTAATTGCATCTCATTATCTTTCTTGTAGTATTGAGCCTATTGTCGATTCTCACTTTAACATTATAATCCTATCACCTCAACAGTTTGCATCATCAGTCAAGTAGAGCCTTGTTTATATCCTTTGTAGCTTGACACCCTATAACCCAAGAGGAAACATTTCCTCGAGTGTCCATATCCTGCTTGCACCTCCTTGCATTGAGAATAGGTATGTTCCACTATTGGAACTAGTTTCTTACTAGCGACACTCATTTCCTCCTTTGTATCATAGCATTTATTTGACTATGAAAAAACTTAAAAAAGGATGGGACGGAAAAGAATATTATCTTATATTGGTAGCAATCGTGTCGCCTTTGAACAGAGAACAAAACTTTTGAGTCCACTTGTCATAAAAATTTTGGGTTTAGCATGACCTTAGGAATTTGAGCTCGTTACTTAGAGTTTACTCCCTCGACTAGTTACTCTTCTATTCCCTATGGAGAGTTTGATTGGTTCCTCCTACATCCCAAAGTTTCATCATTAATTCTATGCTGCTAGAATCTTCCATGTGTCTCATGCTCTTGTTGAAAGGATGTCTATCAACCTGTGTCTTCCATTCCTCGGAACTCTTGAATTTTCATGTTTCCATACCCTCATTGTGTCGCAGAGTTACATGAAGTTGTAGTCCTACCATTCACCTTATTCCTACTTTCATCATTGGTAGGTAACCTTGAACCCGACAGTCAACATTTCATCATTGTTCGTTGACTGGGGGGTTTCCCCTATGTTCGAAGAAAATAAATATATTCACACATTGGGATTTGTGTAGTGTCTTGGATTCCATTAGCCTTATTGGTGGTTTCCTCTCCTTTGTCAGTATTTTTCCTTATTGGCTGCTATTCAAAGGGTCTTTTTCATGTACCACTTGCATCTGGCCCACGCGAAAGACGCACAGGGTCATTGGTTTGTGAACATGTTCTTCGTTTGATTTCCTCCAAATCATCAAGCTCCTGATTTGTACCTCATGTTGAATGATGAGAGATGCCTCAATTCTCTCCTTTCAACAGGTCTCCTTCCATTGACTTTAACCCATCTATTCTCAAAATGAGACCTAGAGTCCTATGTGTACCTAGAGTCTTGCAGTCATTAGTCGAAGGTTCTCCCTCCATTGACAATTGGGAATACATCAATGTCTCATGATTGATGGATTCTTCAAGTGTTTGACCTCGACACCTTTATTCACACTTGTAGAATGTACTCAGTTCCTTAATACCTACTTTCATTATCGGTAGGTTGTCCTGTGTTTGTTAACGATATACCTTAATGACCGGTAATCAAACAAAGTCTCATTGTGTTCAACCTCAACTCCTTTATTCACACGATGTAGAATTGCACCTTTGGCAGATCGTGTAGAAGACTTGAAGACATCAGTTCATAGTCACAAATTTCATGAGTTGTTTCTATGTTTCATTGGACCAATACCTATGTGACTTCATTGATCATGGGAGATTCGATTTACTCCATTCTATACAGATATCTTCCGATTGATTTTGAGACTACTTTTACCGGGCCTTGTTCATGACTATGACAGCCTTTGGAACGTATCCACCTTTGTATTTCCTATTCATGGCCATGAACAGTTGTTTGGTATATTTTCACATGGATCTATATTGTAATTCAAATTGGTAGCCATGTGTGCAAATTCAGTACAGATTGTAATATTCTCATGAGCAACTAGTTCTTCTAGTTGGGTCTCCATTACTCCACTTCTGGGTATTATAATGTATTTAGGCCATCGTAGATACTCCTTTGACCTCACACATTAGGGGGTATCCGTTATAGAAATATTTTCCTAACCCTATGCAAATTTTCTCAGAAGGTCTTTTTCCATTTCCCTATGCAGACTTGAAGTCCCTTTTTGCAGTTCCCAGAGCTAAAAATAATATTTTTCCACATATACACATTCTAATAGTTATACAGCATGCGTATACGCAAGTTGCACTATTAGAGTCCATGTACATCAGGTTTGGTACCCAAAAATAAAAAATGGTGTCGGGTTTCCAAGACACGTCACGAGATCTATGATCCTTGACCTTCCATATACTAGAAAAGTTTTGACTCGGCCCTTCAGTTCCATTTGAAGGCTATAAATGGGCTATATCCAAGCTATGGAAAAGATGAGAAGAATTCAACTTTGAGAGAAAATCTACTCTGGAGAAATTATTCACTTCATATTGAGTCTGCATCCCTTTATCCTTTTAAGTCTGAACACATTGTTCATCCCCCAAGCTCTTCCCTACTTGATTGAGAACCTCATTGTCTCTCTTATATGATATTTCCTTTGGTGGAGGATTGGAGTGGTGGAGGCCCAGGTGGAAGGGACTTAGTTTCTCATTTCTGAATCGTGCCGACACAGAAGTTTGTAATTCATTCACTTCTGTTGATTACATTTTAACAGAAATACTCTTTTCTCGTCTAATTAATGTCTTGCAAATATTGGAATTGTTATTCCATGGGAATATTTGTTATGAATATTGATGGATTATGCTATTTAAAGTGATAAATTTATATATTATCACCATATTCTTATGTTTCTTAGTTGTTGAGGACATGTTGCAGGTGTATTTCTTTGAGTCAAGTGCTCAACGATGAACTTCATTGAACATCTGGACAAGGTAGGCTCTTTATCTTGTCTTGTTAGCATATTTTAAATATAACATACCTGAGATTAGAGTTGATTTCAATAGTCATTTCCATCTGTTGTGGTTTACCCCATGCCATAGAGAGATTTTCCTCATAACAATGTGTGTGACTGAATATATTAATGCACTATGTATTTGCATTGCAATAGAGTATTGTTGTGAAGATATTTCTATAATTACATCGTTGTGAGAGCTCAATGTAGGATGCTTGTGAGGATGAGAGTTTATTTTTGAATATGAACTAGAGCATAGAGATTTTCTATATAATCATGGAAGTGTGCATGCATCCCATATATGTGAAGGATCTTCATATGAGGATGTTTCTTTAGTTTATGAACTAACCATTGGTTTCAGGATTGTGTGGCATAAGTCAAAGGTTGATGTTGTGATAAAGTAGCATAAAGAGGTTGAGAATATATAACTATTGAAGAAACCATCGTACATACTACAACTCTCGAGTTGCAGCAAAAGAAACTCTTGTTTGCAGAAAAATAAACCCTTGAGTTGCAACACAAGAATGGTTGCAACTCTCAAGTTGCAACAAAAGAATGTGGAGTAGAAGGGTTACTACATACTAGTGTTATATAGCATTTATTTTCTTGTACTATAGGGGAGAAGGCATGGGTGTGTGATATAAGAGAAAGAATTGGTAGATGAAAAACCCTAGTGGTTGTAACATGATTGGTTTGATGAATCCCCAAGGTTCAATAATATAGGAGAATCATTAGAAAAACTACGTTTTCTCAATATTGTGCAAGATCTTGAATTTATGTTGCATATATACTCTGACAAATAGGGCAGTGGAGGCTCTCTGCATCAATAAACCTTTGTTTAGATTTACCGCATAGTAGAAACCTATCACCATTCAAATTACAACAAAATAATATTATGAATAAAGTTCAATGTTTATTATAACTTATTTTATTATATTATAAATGTGAATGTGGACTTTTAGTATTAAAAAAAGAGCACACTTATTAGAAGAAATTTTTGATATGAATTAATGTCAAAAATATATAGAAGATGAAAAAGTCAATGCTTATTATGTCATATCTCAAATATGGTAGCAACATAAGACAATATGGAAACAACATAAGAGATAAATTAAATTGTACTATGAATTAAATTTATGAATTAACTATTATATAAAATTATTTAATATTATAAATTAATAAGTATACTAAAACTTTGTAATTACAATATAAATATTAAATAATATTAAAAATTATATAATAATAATATCTAATATAATATTATTATATAATAATGTAATAATAGTAATAATGTATTAAAATATATTGGAATTAGAGATTATTATTCATATATAATAATAATGAAAGTATAATAAATAAATAATAATAGATAGCATATAATAAATAACATAATTACTCATTATGTCGAAGGCATGTACATAGGAAAATATTTTAAATACAAATTTAATCAAACTCATTGCATCGATCATTAATGGTCATAGAATAAGAAATAAATAAAAAGGTGATTCAATCACTTGATCAGTGCACCTGCAACATTTGGTCAAATTGTTTGTTGACATAAAAACATTGGTATATTTGTTATAGGTTTTACTGGTTTATTTGGAGATCTAAACTTAGTTTTGTCACCTTAAAGGAAAGTAACAAATCATAATGTATGTATTATCTCTCTGTGTGTATTTGAGATCCGATGAGATACATGTTGGTCCCCAACAACTCCCCCTATATTTTTACAAAATTTAAAGGGCCCCTATTAGAATCTTGATAATTATAATGAGCTACATAATCAACCTTTTCAAATAGTTCCATGCCTTGGCTTGCTTTGAGACAAACTTAAGACATTCACTATAGTATGAAACATCTATTACAAGAGTATATGTCAAAAGTTAGAACGAGCATAAAAATCTCAATTTAAACAAAACGTTAATTTTTATCAAATGTTTACTTTTGTTTAAATTATGATTATGTGTTCATTCTTTTGCTCATTAGAAAGTTTGACTATTTTGAATAATGTGTTTGATACTTCATCAAATAATATCTTGGTTGGTTTCTCATTTTCATGAAATCATTTGGTGATGTTAATTAATTAAATTCTTTTTTCATTTTGCATCTCATTTCAAAATAATAATAATCAAAGAATTATTTATCATTTGTTTGATTTT
>ML778123.1:1756408-1817232 GCA_009831015.1 Picea engelmannii | reverse complement strand
AATTATAAATAATGTTTGTTTATAAGTTATAGTTAGTTTAAATTAATTTTTTATTTTTCTAGATTTTGTTTTATTCACAATTTTTAGGTTATTAATTTAGGTTTCTTTTTGTTTTACAGGTTTCTATTATCAAATATTTGATACAGATCTGATCATGGCTTGATTTTATTATCCAAATACGTTCAATATGATTGATCCAAAAATAATTTTGGATTGCTACAAATAATTTTATGAGCAACAAGAAATAAAATTTGGAAAGACGTCAAGATCAGACATACTATTGTACAGAACTGATTGCAGCCAAACTGTGAGGAATTTGAAGAAATGGTTGAAAACCCAGAACCAAAATGGACCCATTTACCTTCTATGTAGAGATTTTCCAAAAACAATGCACGATTTGAGAGATTTTTCGGTCTCTTGTAGAGGCAAATTTCAGGTGGCGGAAATGAATAGTGACGCCCAGACTGTTCACTCATTTTATAAATATATGAAAAAGATCAGAGCCAAAGGATCAAGAATTGGAGAGAAGGATTTAAATCCTTTCTCTTTTGTATATTATTGCTTTAGTAAAACTTTTATTTCTTTTCAAATGGAGTAATGGATGGCTGGAATCTTTGGGAGAATGGACGAATATTTTAAAAGAAGAATATGAAATTCCAAGTTGCTTAATGGCTTTTGTCTTATAAGTAAAATGGTTTTATTTTCATTATAATATATTCATATTCTTTGAATAATTGATTATGCATTGATTTAAATAGCTTTAGTCTTTTTTATCAATACATGGTTAATTATTATCATTTATGTATTAATTTTTCCAATCTTTAAAGTCTATTATCCAAAAGGTTTCTTCCACGACTACAGAATGGACAAGTGATTCAAAAAACTTAATAGAATGACATATATGCATTTTGGCTTTAGCCTTTTGTTTATAATGTTGTTATTAATGTTTTTTCTAATCATGTTACATGTGCAGGTCTGATATCTTTAGATTAAATGATCTGTCATGTGTAGGAGGTTTATATTATAAATACCATCTACCATTTGCTTCAATCAAAATATAAATACTGTGATTATATATTCAATTTAAATAATGGAATTTATCTTTGAGTTTTAAATTGAATGATAAAATGCATAGATTTCTTCCAGATTTATCTTGTTGTAATCATGTATAATTATGAGATCACAGGTTTATGTTTTTGTTTCATTTTTTGTCATCAAAACCTAAGCTGCCAATACATGTTCTGAATTTATTTAGAACAATCATAAGGTTCATTGCATATTTCTATCTTGGAAATGGTAGTTGGATGTTCACCACTCATGCAAATGCTTGGATACACCTCACTAATTCACTGACATGATAGCTTCTTTGTATTTTTCTGTCATTTAGATATCATTAAAACTAGAATGTATGGTTCAGCTTTGACTATCCACATGTTCATGTTTCTTTAACTGTTTTTGCAAGATTCTTTAAATTTATAAAAGAAAACAATAAATATTTTTATGTGCTTTCTTTATCTGCTTCCTAGAAGCAATCATGTTTCACATCGATTTCCATAACTTTCGATTAAAACTTGCATCTTGTAAATCATGTAAATAAATGAGACTTGTATATCTTCTACTTAAATACAACTACTATAGTTACATTTGAACACATGTACATATATATAGTGTGTTTAGTAATTAGTTGGTTATTTCAACTATTTTATTTATTTTATTTGTTTCTTATAGGACTTTTAGATTGGCCAATGGAGCCATTAAACCTGTCAGAACGAGTTATACCAAACAGCTTGGGTTATTTAGACAACCCTGGACCGGACTCGCTCTTCCAGTTGACGGACGGTCAATTTCGCCCGTCAACAAATGGCGCTAGAAGGAGGGCGAGACTGACAAGCTAGCCTTATAGGAGTCTTTGCTTCTAATTTAATTAATTTCCCATGACTCCCCAAATCACTGTGTTGGAACATGCTTTCCACTTCTCATTACCTGATATTCCCAACAAGACAGTCTCTCTCTTGTCCAAACTCACCTTTGGTGGTGGGGGGAATGTATCTGCAAAAGACCATATTAACAAGTTTTGGTGTAAATGCATCAAGCATGATATTTCTGATTTAAAGGTTTTGTGCAGCTTGTTTTCTTTTACTTTCAGGGATCGGATTAAACATTGGTTTGAGTCTTTTCCAACATATCACATTTTTTATTGGTTTCAATTTGTAGATGAATTTTTATATTCTTTTGAAATCTATGATTACAATCAATTATGTGAAGAATTTCAGAGTTTGTTAATCAATGGCGATTCATCTTCAAAAGGATTTTCGACAAGAATCCATCATGTTCTTTGTAAATTTAATCTTGATGACATGTCATTTGTATTAAATCTCCTCTATGATGCTTGCATCCAGTCATAACCAATCGCAAATGATGAAGAAGTTATAAATACTATCACTCAATTGCAAGATGAATTATGTTCACAGGATGAGAGGGATCCATCTGAAAATGTTGAACAAGCAAGGGAGGTAAAATCTATTGAAAATGTTCTTACTAACAATCAAATTGGTTTTTCCTCTAAATCATTGTATTTTTAGTCCTCGACCATCGTGGAAGAAGATTCGATGTTGGGTCAAGGTGAATGTCCTTGTTCTCTTAACTCTTGCTCTAATCAATATTTAAATTCGGTTATTGAAGAAGACTTAGGTGATGAAAATGATCTTAAGAATTCTAACATTTCAATGAACTTGATTAGAGATGTAGATCTGCAATTGGAGGAAGAAAACTTAAACCCTCATCTATAAATTGCACCTTATCAACATGAAAGATCAGATGTTTTCCATGAAAGTTTTGAATTATCTATCGTACAGGAGGAAAATTTAGATGATCATATTATGTTGAAGAATTTATCACCAAAACATAGTGAAAGTTTTAAGGAAAATGAAGAGGAATGTCTTGAGAATACCATTGTTAAATATCATAGCTCAAGAAAAAAATTTCATGTGCTTATTTATGATTCCTTTTACTCTTTATATCCCGATCTCTTCTTAGATTCTGGTGGGTTTGATACTTTACCCACAATATCTTACTCTTTTCCACCACAATCCAATTTTTTCGATATGCCAAAATTTGGTGAAACTAATTCAAAACATAACACTTATCAAGTCGGATTTGATTCTCTTTCACTTTCATCACTCGAATGGAAAAATGACATGTTGCAAGATGATTTTCCACGATTTATTTTTGAAAAAGACAATGCACTCATCCTTATGGAGATCGAATATTCTACATTGCATATTCGTTCTTTGATTAGTTCGAATTTTAATGTTTATGCTTCACATTTTGAAACTATAAATATCATCAAAGGAAGTGTTCAAACCAATAATCTAATTGATGTCTTGAATCCTCTTATGATGTGTTCCCCATTGATATATCCATTTAATCAAATTCATAGTTTGCATCCTATTTTTTATGACAGGATCTTAGATTGGCTTGAAGATTCGTATACAAAAAATCTTCATAATGAAGATAAAGTTGTGCTTTCTTTGTTTTTTCCTAAATATCTAGGAAGTAAGCATAACATGATTCTCTTAGATATTTCATGTGAAGAAATTGATGAACACTTGGAGAATTCCCAGGAGGATGGGGCACCTCAACCTTGGTTGATGGTTATGTCAGGTCCCTATAATAATGACAAGTTTTCCAAACTTACTTACACTCTTCCATGCCATTATGACCCATATCACGACAATATTGCAAAATGGTTGGAGGATTCATACATCAAGAAGTTTCAAAAGAATGGTAAGGTCATGCTTATTTTGTTTTTAAATGAATATATAGGAGGTAAACATGACATATTTCTTTTTCATCTACAAATACTACATTCTTTTATTCTGATTTTCAATTTTCTATGCCATGCAGGATTGAAGATGCTCCGATGGCAACATTAGAAGCATGACTTCACTTAATATTTTTTATTTGTTTAGTAGTTAGAGTAGGTTTAGGAGTAGGTTTTCTTTTAGTTCTATTTCTTAGTTTTTCTCTTTGTAATAATGCAATTATGAACACAAGTGGGCACACCAAGAGACCCATATATGAATGTTGTCAGGGAAGTCCACTTTAAATCTTTTTCTCTCTTCTTTTCGTTGAATATTTCTTTTCAAAAACGTAGTAAAGAGATAAGTAAATTTGAACTATCAATTCAACCCTGACCCAAGGTGCCATGAGTAGGAATGCACTCATCTTAAAAAGGATTTTTCTATTTTTAGTCTCTTTTATTTTTAATAATAATGCTTGGTCAAAGTAGCATCTCATGCATCACTATCTTAAGAAAAGAACTTGCTCGCACATGATATTTTATATGATTTAGTTCTTCCTTTATTTTACAGTGAGATGCTAGTGGATCCAAAAGCTCAAGTTTATCTTTGGCCAAAATCGTTTCATGAAAAGTTTTATTTTGTTGTTTTGATTTTTTTTGTACTTCTGATTTTGAATCCCATTAATAAAATTTGATTTGATTTGTTGTGTGCTTTTGTTTTCTTTGATTATTTTAAATGAGTTTTCTTCTTATCTTTCTTTTTGAATCAATATATTTCTGATCAAAGAACTATTGTCAAAGGAAGCATTTATTTTAAGACTTGTGTTTTTCAAGCGAATTGAAATAGTTCAAAGAGGTCCTGATATTAAGATATAGCTCATAAAATTGATTTTTAAGTCAATTGTCACTCTCATTTTGTCCTCAAATTATCTTTGCTAGAGTATTACACCAGAGATATGGTTTAAATCTTTGAGAATTACGATAATCTTTAAACTTCTTACGCCATCCATATTCTTAAGGAATCACTTTTAAGTGCTTCCCTATTCTCTAGATGATTTCTTAAAGGAAATCTAAAATCTCTAAACCATGATAAAAATTCCAGTTTTGAAAGCAAATAAATAACATGGTCAACTATTCACCCATATTGCAATTAACCTCCAGTATCACCCCACTCTCTTTGTCATGAAGAAATCTATAATTGTATTATTTTTTAAAAGTGGCATAAGAGGGTTGAAAGCACTTATGTGTGGGAAGTGTGTGTAAACCCGTCAGGGTACTGAATAGGCTCGCTGGCAGCAGGTAAATGAACACATGATACCAAGACAACTTCGTCGGGGTACTGAACAGGCCTGTTGGCAACGAAGCAATGTCGGGTCGAGAGGTAGAAAGTATATGTTTTTAAATTAACTTTTATGGAAGTATACATCATGTGGATACAACTATTGGATGGGATTAAAGCATTTGAGTGGGTAAAATGACATCCCTGTCGAGGCTATGGACGCCTACTAGTAGCAGTGGCTCTGTCAACGGTATTGAAGTTATTTTATAAACATTGTGACTCTTTGATTAAGACATTATTTTAGGTTATAATCCCCTGCAAAGAAAATTCTATTGTCTGGTTATAACATTGAGCTTATCCTAGTACTATATGGTCTCAGAGTAAATTTATTTCAGGGAGCTTAAATCCTTTTCAAGTCTTATTATTTCCTTCCTAAGATGAAATATTACCAGATCAGAGATAACTGCTTCACCCAGTAAGTCACCATTTGTTGGGCCCCAACAACTCCCCCTATATTTTTACAAAATTTAAAGGGCCCCTATTTGAATCTTGATAATTATAATGAGCTACAGGATCAACCTTTTCAAACAGTTCCATGCCTTGGCTTTCTTTGAGACAAACTTAAGAAATTCACTATAGTATGAAACATTTATTACAAGAGTATATGTCAAAAGTTAGAATGAACATAAAAATCTCAATTTAAACAAAACGTTAATTTTTATCAAATGTTTACTTTTGTTTAAATTATGATTATGTGTTCATTCTTTTGCTCATTAGCAAGTTTGACTATTTTGAATAATGTGTTCAATACTTCATCAAATAATATCTTGGTTGGTTTCTCATTTTCATGAAATCGTTTGGTGATGTTAATTAATTAAATTCTTTTTTCATTTTGCATCTCATTTCAAAATAATAATAATCAAATAATTATCATTTGTTTGATTTTGTAAAAAACTAAAACTAATATTTTTTATCATTAATTTGAAGATTCTAGATCATATTTGAAAACAAATTATAAATAATGTTTGTTTATAAGTTATAGTTAGTTTAAATTCATTTTTTATTTTTCTAGATTTTGTTTTATTCACAATTTTTAGGTTATTAATTTAGGTTTCTTTTTGTTTTACAGGTTTCTATTATCAAATATTTGATGCGGATCTGATCATGCCTTGATTTTATTATCCAAATACGCTCAAGATGATTGATCCAAAAATAATTTTGGATTGCTACAAATAATTTTATGAGCAACAACAAATAAAATTTGGAAAGGCGTCAAGATCAGACAGACGATTTTGCAGAACTGATTGCAGCCAAACCATGAAGAATTTGAAGAAAGTGTTGAAAACCCAGAACCAAAATGGACCCATTTACCTTTTGCGTAGATATTTTCCCAAAAAAATGTATGATTTGAGAGATCTTTGGGTCTCGTTTAGAGGCAAATTTCAGGTGGCGGAAATGAATAGTGACGCCCAGACTGTTCATTCATTTTATAAATATATGAGAAAGATCAGAGCCAAAGGATCAAGAATTGGAGAGGAGGATTTTAATCCTTTCTCTTTTGTATATCATTGCTTTAGTAAAACTTTTATTTCTTTTCAAATGGATTAATGGATGGCTGGAATCTTTGGGAGAATGGACGAATATTTTAAAAGAAAAATATGAAATTCCAGGTTGCTTAATGGCTTTTGTCCTGTAAGTAAAATGATTTTATTTTCATTATAATATATTCATATTCTTTGAATAATTGATTATGCATTGATTTAAATAGATTTAATCTTTTTTTATCAATACATGGTTAATTATTATCATTTATGTATTAATTTTTCCAATCTTTAAAGTCTATTATCCAAAAAACTTCTTCCAGAACTACATAATGGACAAGTGATTCAAAAAACTTAATAGAATGGCATATATGCATTTTGGCTTTAGCCTTTTGTTTATAATGTTGTTATTAATGTTTTTTTTAATCATGTTACATGTGCAGGTATGATATCTTTAGATTAAATGATTTGTGATGTGTAGGAGGTTTATATTATAAATACTATCTATCATTTGCTTCAATCAAAATATAAATACTGTGATTATATCTTCGATTTAAATAATGGTATTTATCTTTGAGTTTTAAATTGAATGATAAAATGCATAGATTGCTTTGAGATTTATCTTGTTGTAATCATGTATAATTATGAGATCACAAGTTTATGTTTTTGTTTCTTTTTTTGTCATCAAAACCTAAGTTGCCAATACATGTTTTGAATTTATTTGGAACAATCATAAGGTTCATTGCAGATTTCTCTCTTGGACATGGAAGTTGGATGTTCACCACTCATGCAGATGCTTGGATACACCTCACTAATTCACTGACATGATAACTTCTTTGTATTTTTATTTCATTTAGATATCATTGAAACTAGAATGTATGGTTCAGCTTTGACTATCCACATGTTCATGTTTCGTTAATTGTTTTTGCAAGATTCTTTAAATTTATAAAAGAAAAAAAATACATATTTTTATGTGCTTTCTTTATCTGCTTCCTAGAAGCAATCATTTTTCACATCGATTTCCGTAAGTTTCGATTAAAAATTGCATCTTGTAAATCATGTAAATAAATGAGACTTGTATATATTCTACTTAAATACAACTACTATAGTTACATTTGAACACATGTACATATATAGTGTGTTTAGTAATTAGTTGGTTATTTCAACTATTTTATTTATTTTATTTGTTTCTTCTATGACTTTTAGATTGGCCAACTGAGCCATTAAACCCGTCAGAATGAGTTATACCAAATGGCTTGGGTTATTTAGACAACCCCGGACCAAACTCACTCTTCCAGTTGACGGATGGTCAATTTCGCCCATCAACAATACCTTAAAATGGGAAGGGGAAAGAGTGGGATTGACAACTTTAGTGTAAATATTTTTTCCATGAGACTTGACAACGGGTTCCTAGGGCATTGTTGGTAGGCCTACATGTTTTTTCTTTTCAATGATAAATGACAACTCCTATAGATGCCTACACCTCATCGTGTAAATATTACTATTTGAGGGTGATTATTCGGTTATTAAAAAGATGTTTGATTATTCTTGTTTTACTTTTATCTTGCATTTGTATGCTTGATTCATGACTGTAAGCATGAATCAAGCATTTAAACTTAATTTCGCATTATGACTCTATCCATTGCTTGGTTTCTAAAAAATTCATTATGACTTGTATCTACTTCCTATTCAATATTGGGATGATTTTCCTTTTGAGTTTGTGTGAATATCGATATAATACCTATGTTGATTTGTAATTGGACTATAAGCTTGTTCATTTAAATTCTTGGTAAATCAACTTTGATATTAAATTTTCGATTTTCATTTGGATTGTAAAAATGTATCCTCTCCTAACCTTTGCAAATCAAGTATACCTATCACATGTCGTGGGAATTAAACGCACCAGGATCGTATCATGTACTTCATTTTAGCTGGCAGTTTGAAGTGGCAGGCCTCTCATTACAAGATAAGGTCTTGTGTTATGCTCTGTACTCAAAATGTTCATTACCAGAAACGCCTGAATTTCATGACTGAAACCCTTATGCTTATGTTATGGTCACGTTGGTCTGTTGCTAGTTTTGTTTCCATGGTATCAACTCGGTCTCACCTCTTTTACTGCTACCCCGTTAGCCCACAGTTATTTCAAGTCGCCCTTGCCACAGTCTATTCGAACCCGTAATGGCCCCTATCGTCCGAGTACAATCAAATGGCTCTCAAACATTGTTTCTTTATGATGATGCAAGTGAGGATCTGAAGAGCCAAGGTTGGGATATGTTTATTAAGAAGTTCCAGGGGTATAACTTGCAAGTGGCCAAAGAATTTTCCCTTACAATTGATAGATATAGAGAAAAGGTGGGTGATATTCAGTTGGAGATCACCGAAGATTTTCTAAGTGAAGCAATAGGGCTCCCTCTCTCCAGTCCAAAGTGGTTTAAAAATTCAAAATTGGACGAAGTACCTTGGATTCTTTTCATCACCTATAGAAAGATAGATTATTGTGACAAAGGTATTCTCGTCTCTCTACTCAAGGTTAGATGGCATGGTCTGTTAGTAGTTTTAAAACAATTTATTACCTGTGAAGGTCGTTATCGCCTGGTCTTCCTTTACCATGTGAGATTGCTCATGCATTTTATTGGCTTCCATCTAAATATGTCGTTTTACCTGCTAAGAAGTTTGTATAAAATGTCGAAGAGATACAAGAAGCCGAATATAGATTCTTGCCTATTTCACCATGGTTTGATTAAATTACTGTTGGTTCATCGTTTGAAAACCCTGGGTGATGATTGGGATGGGTTTCTAGCTCGAAGTGGTTTTGTTGAAGAAATTGTTGTAGAAACCCTTGTGGTGGATAAACCTATGATAGAAAAACCTCTTGATCTCTCAAGTGGCAAGCCAGATTTCTTGAATGAAAACCCTCATGAAAGGGAATTACCCAATCATATTTCATGTGGACAATAGAATGTTAGTTTTGAGTTTATTAAAACTCATGTGCATGAACCGATTGTCCGCCCTAATCCTACTATAAAATATGACAGTAAAAACCCTTGCAAACAGTCAAAGAAGAATCAAGCAATTTTAGGGTTTCGTAATAAGAGGGTTGGTTGACTCATTTCAAGGAGTTTGCATAATAGATCCAAGCCTCATGTGAGCTCGATCGATTCAATTGATATCCATGAGGATTCAGACTCCGAGATTGAAATGTTTCTAGCATAGTAAGATCTGATTTGTTGCAAACCAGACCAAGCATTTGATTATGTCAATAACCTCCCACCGTGTCTAAAATATAGCAAGGGGTTCACATGCATTAAGATCAGTCAAAGGACAAAAGTGGGTAGTGTGGATGTTTTAGTACACAATTACACGCTTCCTCAAAAGATTTCCCCTATTGTGCATTGCGCAGTTTGTTTGCATTGGATAGGGCAGTATTATACATACATCCCCGTTCTCCAAGCAAATATCAAAGCTCTCACAACTCTCAATGAATCGTTGGCAAACGAAAACCATGAACTCAAGGCCAATGCACAGAGGCAAGCAAAGCGTCTAAAAAAGACAGGCAATATTGTTATAAAAAATGTTGACAGTGTAAAGGTCGTGATAAATTCTGAGATATCGTGATCCAATTTTTGTTATTAGTTAAATGGTAAGATTGATTTTTGTTACAGTCATGATTTATTTGTTGTTTCTTTAATCAATTTAGATCGTTTTGGATTTTTTTTTACCAATAATAAGACTGGCTACAGAATCAAGAGATTTTGTATCCAAGTCATTTTTTCATATAAATTTAGAAATTATTAGTTAATGAAATGTTTAACTTTCTCTCATCTCGTTTTTTCAGGACAGGGTGTATCTGATTGCTGATCTTATGGGATGGAGTATGCTCGACCTAGTGGATTAGATATCTCTTTTGCTTATTTTGTAAATAGGAGATAACTTCCATAATTTTGAAGATATAATTTGATCATGAGTGGCTCTGAGCCCTCTATATTTGTAATTTTTAGATATTTTTGATATCTGATCGGACTTCGCAACTTCACGAGGTCAGTGGTCGAGCGTTAGACTCTCGAATCCCTGAAACCCAACAACAGTCAACGCTGACCTTTTCGTTTTCCCTTCGGGATTTTCCCTATCGCGATTTCGGCACTCGCGATGTCGAGCAACTTGTTTTACCGACCCCCAAACCCCGATTGGTCGAAACTCTGATACACTTTCGAGTCTTCCCTTTCAACGCTACATCACCTCTGTCGGGATTTCGGACTTCGCAATATCGTGAATCCTAATGCAATTGTTTCGGGACTTCTCGCCACGAAACCTTGATATGGCGTGCCACCTGTACACCTCGCTGACTCCTCTGTGGCCCACACAAATCCTCTTAGTTGTCGGTATATCGTGTGTCGGAATATCGCGATTCCCGTTACAATATTTATGGGACTTCAACCTACGAAACCCTGATGCACGTATCCGCGTGTGAATCCGACGGCCTTTATGGCTCGGATCTACGGTCCTGCCCCTCTTGAGCTTTGAACCTTTCCACGCTTCTGCCGTAACTCCCATGTTCCTCTGTGAGATCTAACAACTCATGGGAGTTCGAAAATCCTCCTCAGAGAATTCTGACCGTTCGTTCTTTCTCTAAGAACCTCTGCCCAATTGACTAAGCTGCTTCTCTCCATGGAACTCATCCTCCTGCACGCAAACTTACGACGCCTCTTGCAAAATTCAAGGTACTTGGCCTTTTTCTTGCCTCCAATGACCTTTTAAAGACTTCGGATCCTTTTGAACTGTCTTCAGTTTTGAGTCTTAAAGAAGACTCTTGCGCGCACTCCTTGCAGAAACCTTCAGACACTTCCAAGTGTTGAATTTCCTTCGACCCTGCGTACACCTACAACAACAGTCTCAAATACTTCACCCAGGTTCACAACCCTGAAACTTCACTCGGCCTGCACACTCCTTGCACAGCTCTTGTGCCTATCTGTACTTCTGAATGAACGAGAACAAAAGCTACCCTATCTGAACCCTTTTGTCAACGCACTCCTTTCGGACACTTCAACTACACTCCTTGCAGGAATCCTTGTTCAGATAGAGAAACAATTGAAACTCATTCCTTCTTCCTTTCAGACTTCAAACTCAAACATGAAATCATATACACAACATATAAAGAAAATGTATAACAAGAAGCAAACATTCATGAGCATATCATTCAGCATCAATACATAGAGAACAAACACGAAACCATGAATTTGAATCAACCTCTTCTATTAATCCAAATGTCTGTACATGGGTGTTCTTACACAGATCTCTGAATGCTATTGCTCCAATAATGTTACAATACATAATGAAGGTGTCTATATCCTGTTTCCCTCTTGCGCTCTAAAACTGTCTAATCTAGAATTAAATTCTATCTACCTGCATTAACTACTTTAAATACCTTCTACCTACTAAGGATGAGAGAAGATCACTCAAGGTCCATTTACATTATACAAGTGTGCTTCATTAAATTGTCACATTTATGTTTGCACATCAACTCCAAGAGAAATTCAAAATTTGTGCTGGCTTGTCCAGCTGTCCTTCGCTTCCGCGCTGGCTCGCTTGATGTTGTCGATGCTCCTGCGTCATACTCCCTCGCTTGAAAAATTTCATGGGCTCCTGTCCATGAGCTCGTGCATGGTTTGTCCATGCTTCTGGATCTTTGTTTCATTCTCCCAGCTGGCATCTTCAACTGGATGGTTCTTCCACTTGACTAGATACTCAAAGTATTATTTCCGCCTGGTCTTCTTTCTCACTCTTTTGTCTAGTATGCACTCCATCTGTGGCTTCTCTTCCATTGGCATCTACTTTGTCCACTGGATCACTGGATACTCATCTCTAGTCCCTGCTTCCTTAGTTTTATATGGGTACAAATATGAGATATTGAATATCAGAGAAATTCCGATCCCATCGAGTAATTCAATCTCATAAGCATTTGCCCCAAATTTCTTCAAGACCTTACATGGTCTGATTTTCTTCATCTTCAACTTATTATATGTTCCTCTCGGGAACCTTTCCTTTCTCAAATGTGCCAAAACCAAGTCACCAACCTCAAACTAAAGTTGTCTCTTTTGCTCATCTGCTCTACGCTTATATTCCTGACTTGAATTCTGTAGTCGCTCCTTCACCTGGCTGTGAAGTTCCTTCATCGCCTCTGTGAAATCTTCTGCACTAGCGCTCCTAGTCGCAGTCTGTTCTGAATCCCCCAGTTCAGAAATTCCTCTTGGTTGCATGACATAGACAACCTGAAATGGACTCTTCCCTGTGCTTCTGTTAATTAAGTCATTATAAGCAAACTCTGCCTGTGGTAATATGTTGTCCCACTAGTTGTGGTGTTCTGTCACCAAGCTTCTCAGCAAGCCTCCTAGATTTTTGTTTACCACTTCTATCTGTCCATCCGTCTGAGGATGATAAGCTGAACTAAATGACAATTTAGTTCCCATCTTCTTCCATAAGGTCCTCCAAAAGTGCCCTATGAATTTTATGTCTTTATCCGAAACTATGCTCCTTGGTAATCCATGAAGTCGAATGACTTCTTTGAAAAACAGATTCGCAATGTGAGTTGCGTCACTAGTTTTCTGACATGGAATGAAGTGTGCCATCTTGGAAAATCTATCCACCACCACAAAGATTGAATTGCATCCCATGACCTCTCTGGTATGGGAAATGGTTGATAGAACCCCGCATTCTGTCTCCTCCCCTTCGAATGCTGGAAAATTCTACATCTATCCACAAATCTCTTGACATCTGCTCGCATTCCCGGCCAAAAATATGACTCATTCAATTTTGCAAACGTCTTGTCGTGACCAAAGTGCCCTGCCAATCCTCCACTGTGTTTCTCCTTTAACAAGTTCTCCCTCATGGAGCATTTTGGAATACACAGTTGATTACCTCTAAACAGTAATCCCTCCTGGATCATGTACTCTATCCACTAGCTTCTGTCTCTGAGAATTGGATTCTCAGCTGCTTCATACACCTCTTTAAAATCTGGATCATCAACGTACATGTTCCTGAGATCATCAAAACCCAACGTTTTGACCTTGAACTCCTACAACAACAAACACTTCCTGCTCAAAGCATCAACAACTTTGTTAGCAGTACCAGAAATATGTTTTATCACAAAAGTGAAATTCTGCATATACTCAACCCATTTGACATGTCTTTGATTCAAATTTTCCTGTTGAGTCACAAACTGCAGTGCATGATTGTCACTGTATAAGACAAATTCCTTCGGGATCAAGTAATGTCTCCATTTCTTCAATGCTTGAACAATAGCATAGAACTCCTTATCATAAGTGGAGTACTTCACATTTGCCTCATTCATCTTCTCGCTGAAGTATGCTATCGGCCTGTCTTCCTGACTTAAGACTGCCCTGATTGCAAATCCACTTGCATCGCATTTCACTTGAAATGTCTTCCGGAAATCCGGCAACACCAAAACTGGTTGTTCCGTGATCTTCCTCTTCAACAGGTTGAAACTCTTTTCAGCTTCTTCTGTCCAGTGAAAAGACTTGTGTCTTTTCTTCACTGTATCCATCATCACTGCACTAACTCCACTGAAATTCCTAATGAAATTTCGGTAGAAAGTAGCCAATCCGTGAAAACTTCTCACCTCAAAAATATTCTTCGGTGATGACCAATTCTTGATTACCTGCACCTTATCTGGATCCATCCTCAACTCATCTATTGAAATAAAAAACCCCAAGTAGATGAGATCTGTCTTCATGAATGAGGATTTCTTCATGTTTATCAACAACTTCTCCTGCTGTAGTCTCTGCATCACTGTAGCCAAATGCTTTAGATGCTCTGCCATTGTTTTACTGTAAACCAATATGTCGTCCAAATACACAATGACAAATTTCCCGATGAACTCCCTCAGGACTTCGTTCATCAATCTCATGAAGGTACTCGACACATTTGTTAAGACAAATGGCATAACAATCCATTCATACAAACCTTTGTTGGTTTTGAATGTTGTCTTTTGTTCATCACCTTCTCTCATGCGGATCTGGTGATAACCACTTTTCAAATCAATCTTTGAAAAATACTTTGCTCCACTTAAGAAATCCATCAGATCATCCATCCTCGGCAATGGAAATATATACCTGCTGGTTATCCTTTTAATCTCCCTCGAGTCAGTACACATCCTCCAGCCTCCGTCTTTCTTCAGACCGAGTACTGTTGGAACAACACATGGACTCAAGCTCTCCCTGACCAAACCTTTGTCCAATAAATCCTGGAATTGCCTTTTAACTTCTTCATTTTCTTGCGATGTCAATCTGTACGCGGCTTTGTTTGGAAAACTGGCTCCTAGTATGAGATCAATATGATGACTCACACTTCTGATCGGTGGTAACGAACGAGGTAATTCATCCACTACTATATCAACAAACTCTCCCAGCAGTTCCTGAACTTTTTCTGGTAAATCATCCAACCTTGTGCTGGTCAAAACAATCCTCGGTTTTCTGACCACAATGAACTATGGATCCTCCTTCTTCTTAACCTATGTAAGAAGTTCCTTCCCACTCATGAGAAGAACAATGTTGCTTACTTCTGACTTCATCTCCTTATCCTTGATTGGAAGCAACATGTGAGTCCTCCCATTCTTCTCTAGGGTGTATGTGTTCATTCTCCCATCATGAATCACATTCCTGTCATATTGCCATGGTCTACCCAGCAATAGATGAAAAACAACCATAGGAATGACATCACATAATATCTTATCATTATATCCTCCTATCTTAAATTCAGCTAAACATTGTTTAGTGACAGTTACCTAGTGTCCTTTTTGTAGCCACGAAACTCTATATGGGCTTGGATGATTATTCGTCTCCAGCTCCAGCTTCTCTACCATCTTCGTAGAAACGAGATTATTTGTGCTACCACTGTCTACAATGACCTTTCATACCCTGTCCTTGGTCTTGCAAGCAGTCCTGAAAAGTCTAGTCCTTTGGAATGAACTCTCCACCTCCTTCTCTGGTGTCAAAAGGACTTTTCTCATCATCAACGATCTTCCGCCTTCAACGTCTTCTGCCTCAACATCCCACCTCTGTGCTTCAACGATGTGAGCTTATCCTCCACTTTATTTCTTCTTATTTGGACACTTGTAAGACTTGTGCCCATTCTTTCCACACGTGAAGCATTTTATTACTCCACCTCTTCCTCTTCCTCTACCTCTAGTACGAGGAAAAGTGTTATTGTCAGCATAATCTCCTCTCTTCTCAATATGTTATCCTCGTTGTTCAGCATATTTCCCTCACTGTGAGGTTCCACCTCTCTCAGTTTGAGTCTGAGGTTGTTTCCAGTCCTCCTTAGGCTTCTAATATTTTTCCTGGGAAACTGATTTGCCCCTGGGATGACTTCTTCCTCGGCCCCTCTAACTCTACTTTCGGCTCAGCTTCTCTTTAGCTTTCAGAGCCATGTGATAAGCATCTTCCACCGTTCAAATGGTTACCATGCTCATCTCATCCTGGATATCATATCTCAGGCCATTCAGGTATCTGGGAACCGTTTCATCATCGCTCTCCCGATGACCTTCCCTGATGTTCAGCTTGTAGAATTCTTCAGTATATTATTTCACTGTCATCAGCTTCTGTATTAGGTTCTGCATCCTCCTGAATAGAGTAATTTGATAATCCTTGGGGATGAATTTCATATTCATCTTCACGATCATTCTATCCCAAATCTTGATCTTTTGTTTTCCCTTACAACGTCTGTCAGCTTGTACTTCATCCCACCACAATGTTTCATGTCCCTTCAATCTAGTGACAAAATGCTTGACTTTCTTGTCCTTTTCAACATCTTCATAGTCGAAGTATGTGTCTAGAGATTTAATCCAATATAGAAGCTCCTCTACATCCACATTTCCCTCATAAACTGGAATGTCCATCTTCACTCTTGCACCCATCCTGGAAATAGCTCTGATCAAACGTTCATTTGATGCATCTTCGACTGCAACTTCTTCTTCTCGTTCAACCTCAATTTCACTTTCGGAATCACTAAGATCCCCCGCACCGACTGTGCATCTTTGAGCTGTCTCCATGTCTTCGAGTCTAGCTCGTAGATCACGCATCTCTCTTTCCATAACTGGATCAGTCATCTGCCTGCCTCTTCTTCTCGGCATTTCCCTATCCTATAGTAGATCGGGTGTTTGCATGTCCCTTCTCCTTGGCGGCATGGTGAATTCTTCTTCTCCGCTACAGAAAGCAAAGAAAAATTTTGGGCTCTGATACCACTTTGATGACGACACACCCTCCCTACACAACCCACAGGTCGGAAGGTCCACATCGACGCAAGATATTTCCTTTTTCCATGGCCCAAAGAACTCTAAATGACTCTTCTATTTCCCTATCGGGAAATATGCACCCACATCAACTCTCACAGGATCCCCTCTTTGCACTCGGGATATCGTACTTCACAACTTCGCGAGGTCAGTGGTCAAGCGTTAGACTCTCGAATCTACGAAACTCGACAAAAGTCAACGCTGACCTTTTCCTTTTCCCTTCGGGATTTTCCCTATCGCGATTTCGGCACTCGCGATGTCGAGCAACTTTTTTTACTGACCCCCGAACCCTGATTGGCTGAAACTTCGATACACTTTCGAGTCTGCCCTTTGAACGCTACGTAACCTCTGTCGGGATTTCGGACTTCGCAATATCCCGAATCCTGATGCAATTGTTTCGGGACTTCTTGCCACGAAACCCCGATATGGCATGCCACCTATCCACCTCGCTGACTCCTCCGTGGCCCACACAAATCCTCTTAGTTGTCGGTATATCGTGTGTTAGAATATCACGATTCCCGTTACAATATTTACGGGACTTGAACCTACGAAACCCCGATGCACGTATTCGCGTGTGACTCTGATGACCTTTATGGCTTGGATCTACGGTCCTGCCCCTCCTGATCTTTGAACCTTTCCACTCTTCCGCTGTAACTCCCCTAATCCTCTGTGAGATCTAACGACTTATGGGAGTTCGCGAATCCTCCTCATAGAATTCTGACCGTTCGTTCTTGCTTTGAGAACCTCTGCCCAATTGACTAAGGTGCTTCTCTCCATGGAACTCATCCTCCTGCATGCAAAATTACGACGCCTCTTGCAAACTTCAAGGTACTTGGCCTTTTTCCTGCCTCCAACGACCTTTTAAAGACTTCGGATCCTTCTGAACTGTCTTCAGTTTTGAGTCTTAAGGAAGACTCTTGCGCGCACTCCTTGCGGAAACCTTCAGACACTTCCAAGTGTTAAATTTCCTTCGACCCTACGCACACCTACAGTAGCAGTCTCCAATACTTCACCCAGGTTCACAACCCTGAGACTTCACTCGGCCTGCGCACTCCTTGCACGGCTCCTGTGCCTATCTGCACTTCTGAATGAATGAGAACAAAAGATACCCTATCTTAACCCTTCTATCAACGCACTCCTTGTGAACACTTCAACTGCACTCCTTGCAGGAATCCTTGTTCAGATAGAGAAACAATTGAAACTCATTCCTTCTTCCTTTCAAACTTCAAACTCAAACATGAAATCATATACACATCATATAAAGAAAATGTATAACAGGAAGAAAACATTCATGATCATATCATTCAACATCAATACACAGAGAACAAAAACAAAACCATGAATTTGAATCAACCTCTTCTATTAATCCAAATGTCTGTACATGGGTGTTCTTACACAACTCTCTGAATGGTCTTGCACAACTCTCTAAATTAAATTCTATCTACCTGCATTAACTACTTTAAATACCTTCTACCTACTAAGGACGAGAGAAAATCGCTCAAGGTCCATTTACATTATACAAGTGCACTTCATTAAATTGCCACATTTATGTTCGCACATCAACTCCAAGAGAAATTCAAAATTTGTGCTGTCTTGTCCAGCTATCCTTCGCTTCCGCGTTGGCTCTCTTGATGTTGTCGATGCTCCTGCATCAATGTACATAAGTGATATTTGTATATTCTCTGCTTAAATACACCTACAATAGTTATATTAGAGCATATGTACATATATAATATATAGTATCTAGTAATTAGTTAGTTATTTCCTTCTCTTGTTTATTTTCTTTTAGGACTTTAGATTGGCTAACAGAGCCATTAAACCGTCAGAACGAGTTATACCAAATGGCTTGGGTTATTTACACAACCCCCGACCGGACTCGTTCTTCCAGTTGATGGACGGTCATTTTTGCCCGTCAACAAATGGCACTAGAAGGAGGGCCTGAATACAATTGATGGCACGTGGAAGTCTCAAAACTCCACCCCCACACACTCGCTCCCCTATAGTAACATGTAGTCGCTCAGAAAACAACGTTACTTCTGAAACAACAACTACCTCGAACAAAAATCCTGGGATTCTCGTTGAGCTAGTAACACCAAACCCTTAAGGGGCTGACGTACAAGAAAAGGTTCGTCAGTCACTCTTAAGTACACATAGTTCTTTGGCCCATATAATACAACCTGGTAGGCATTTCAATCAACCTTTATATTTCTCGGATATCCGAAAGCAACTTGAAGGAACTAGTCTTCATTTAGATTATTTAGGAGATAATACCACATATCCCAACCATACACCTACTCTTGGAGACGGGAGATCTGGTATTTCACCTTCCCCACCTCATTCATCTTCATCCTCTTTAGGAGGAGAATCTTCTAACGAAGGCAGTTCCTCGTCTAAACCATCTCAACCTTCGACACCACCTACACCCATGGAAAACCAAAACAATCCCACCGGGTCGTGGCTTGATTAATATGTTGTGGTTGTACCTGGACCCCAACACCCATTGCCAAAACACCCGGAGAAATGGTTACCTAAATTTGATCCAGATTTTAAGCAATATGTCGAAGATCACATAAACAAATTCATGGTGGCCATTAGACTCTGAAGTGTATATCATGAAGATGGAGTATGTAGACTCTTTCCTTATACGTTTGAGGGCAATGCCTCTGCATGGTATTTTTCTCAGCAGCCCCAGACCATTGTCTCTTGGAAAAAATTTGAAACCTATTGTTTGGAGAAATTTGGAGATGATAAAACCCCTAAAGTCTTAGTAATGGAACTATCCAGCCTAAAAATGAACCCTAAGGAGAAATTAAAATATTTTAACCAAATATTCCTCATGTTAAAGAATCGAATCCCCACAGATTCAATGCCTGCAGAAAGCCTAATTGTCACATATTACACCAAGGCCCTACATAATAATATAGCCATTTGGGTTAAGAGGTCTAAAAAGTCTATATTACTGGAAGCCTTTGAGGAGGAAAACCAAATCAAAAAAGACATATTAAGTTTGAAATACAATCTCAATAGTGAAGATGAAACAACTTCATCCTCTAAAAAGAAAATCGAAATCCTTGTGAGGCCTCCCCAAGCCAAAAGCCAACCAGAAACTCTAGACTTAGAATGTTTGCAAAAGGTTGTCCAAATATTATCGAATGAATTCGTAGACTTGAATATATTGGCCAAAGAAGCATCCTCAAGAAAAGGAAATTTTAAACCTCCTTTTAGAAAACCTTTTCCCCCCAACCGACCAAATCCTACCCTTGAAGGTCTTAATTTTGAAAGTTTACAACACGCTCTGCAAGCTATCCTTGAAGCATATGATAACTTTGTTCCCCCTAAAAATCTTGAAGGCATAATTGAAGAAGAAGTACCTCAAGAAGAGAAGTCATCTCCCAATATCTTCGGGCACTTATCCAATAGTATTTTTCAAGAAAACTTTGAAACTATCCACCCTTAGAACACCAGAAGCAAAACACGGAGTAAACCCTCTTTCGAAACGAGTAATAATGTGCCTCTGAGACAATCGAAACAAACGGAAATAAAACATAATTTAGCAGCCCCTATTTTAGAATATGACTTGATTGAAGACCTAAAAAAACTAAGGGCTAATATTTATGTTTTCGAACTTTTGAAATTTCCTCTTATTCTACAGAAAATGCTTCAGAACATCGCAAAAAATAGTAAAAACAACAACCTGAACAACACGGAAAATGTAGAAATCAGTTCTAAAAAATCTCAAAAGATCCCTACTAAAATGACATCCGAACCTTCAGATAAAAGGGATCTAACTTAAAAAACTGTATCAAATGTAGATAAAATTGTTTTAGTGACAGCGGCTAAAAATCAATAAAATTCTGTTGTTAATACTCGCAAAAATGTCCCACCTTTTTTATTAACTTTTTAAATTTTTAATAGAAATGTACATAATTGCATGGTGGATTCCAGCACATCATCGAATGTGATTTCTTTATCTATTTTCCAAAAAATTAACGCAAAAGTTCAACCTTCTACTCTTAAAATCATTCAGCTCGATCGGACGAGCGTTAAGGTAATCGGTGAACTGAAAAATGTTCTGGTTAGGTTAACTTCTAATCCTAAGGCTCATCAAATTATTGACATCATTTTTGTTGACATCCTTGAAATATATGGTTTGTTTGCTATCTGAAACATACTGTGACAGATCTGAATGATTTGAATGAACCTTTTACTACATCCACTAATTCATTCGAAATGTAGGGAATGAACACTTTCTTCGGTAACTTCATGACCAAAATTTCCCCCATCACCGATCCAGAGAACCAATTAGATCTCATGACCTGTACTCAGTCAACAACCTTGCCAAATGTTCCAAAGATTGCCAAAGAAGCTCAGATATAGTCACTTTATTTCGATGGATCCAAATCCAAAGAAGGATTTTGTGCAGGATGTGTACTCATCGACCCGACAGGAAATAAAACTTTCATTGCCTGTCGATTAGAGTTCGAACGCACTAATAACACTATTGAATATGAAACACTTCTATAAGGGCTTAGGAAATCTTTGGATATGGATGTAAAAAATTTAATAATGTTCGGTGATTCGAAGATAGTGGTCAAATAGGTAATAAACTCCATACACTATTTGTCACCGCATCTGAGAAGTTACTAAAATGAGGTATGGAATTTGATACATAAATTTTTAGCATTTAACATCAATTCCATTCATAGATTAAGTAATTATGAGGCTGACTTATTGGATAATGTCACTTCTAAACTTTTGCCTGCAGAAGGTCTCTCTCCGAATGCATTTTTGATTGAATTATTGTTCAGGACATCGATCCCAGACAACATCACCAATTGGAGAGTCTTCGACTACGATCAACAGATCATCAACTTCTTGCACATGGAGGACACTTTCCAAGGTGCAATCATCGATGAAGGCACTCATGATGAAAACCTCCGCAACTTCATGGTAATATCATATCTTAGATCTCCTAAATCGATGTCTAATTTGGTAAACTCTATTCTCAGATCAGTTGTAAGACCAGAATTTTTTTATGATTTACATGATAAATTTAGAGGGTCAGTCAATTGTAAGACAAACAGTTTTTCCTTGACTTATGAGACAGTGAATTTAGGAACTAAGGGAAATCCTCAAAATATCAATTTGGGAACGGGTTTCTCCGAAAAAGAACGATCTACCTTTATCAAACTGTTTAAAGAATTTAAATACATTTCCGCCTAGACATATGATGATTTAAATAACATTTGATCCTAATATAATACAACATACCATCCCCATGAAACCACAAACTCATCCTTTTCAGAAAAAATTAAGAAAGATGCAGCCCAAATTGGAACCCACTATCAAGAAAGAACTAAATAAATTACTAAATGCAAAGATAATCTTTCCCATGAGGCACACACAATGGGTGTCTAATCTAGTCCCTGTAAGGAAGAAAAGCGATGAAATTTGACTTTGTGTCGATTTTCGTAACTTGAACCGAGTGTCTAATAAAGACAATTATCCTATTCGTCCAATGGAACAAATTCTTCAGCAAGTATCCAGTTCCAAAAGACTGTCACTGTTAGACGGTTTTTCGAGATACAACCAGGTCCTCGTGTCTCCACCAGACTAGTTAAAAACCACTTTTCGTACCCCCTGGGGCACTTATGCCTACAGGAAGATGCCTTTTGGACTTATAAATTACAGGGGCAATTTTTAGAGAGAAATGGACATCACATTTCATGGCCTCCTAAATCAATCAGTAGTGGTCTATCTTGATGATGTAACCATTTTTTTCTAAAAACAAGAAAGATCATTTATCTCACCTTAGAGTGGTTCTAGAACGATGCCGCAAGCATGGCATATCTCTCAACCCTAAGAAATTGGTATTTTCATTTGAGCAAGGAAAAATACTTGGGTTCATAGTGTCCAAATATGGAATGATTATCATTCCTGAAAGAACTCAAGATATTGCTAAACTCTCCCCTCCCTCTTCCAAGAAAGCCATGCAGTCTTTTCTGGGCAAGATTAATTTTGACAGAAGGTTTGTCCCAAGTTTCTCAGAAATCATAAGGCTATTACATAATTTAATTAAAAATAATGTCTAGTATCATTCGGGACCACAGGAAAATCAAGCTTTTGATTCCATCAAAAAATCCATAGTGGAAGCCCCTTCCTTGATGAGCCTTGATTTCTCGCAAGATTTCAATCTTTACACTTTCGCCTCTGATCGATCTTATGTTGTTGTCCTAACACAAAATAATGTTGAAACAAATGAAATTACCATTTCCTTAATGAGCTCAACTTTTAAAGGGGTCGAACTGAATTACCCAACTATAGATCAACAAGTTTATGCCATTTTTAAGGTAGTGAAACACTTTCGCACATATTTGCTTAAATCTAGAACTAAAGTCATTGTTCCTTACCCTGCTGTCAGAAACTTGTTAGTACAAAAGGAATTGGGTGAAAAACAGGAAAATTGGATGACATCATTACAAGAATATGACCTTGAAATAACCCCTGCACAGATTGTCAGAGGTCAAGGCTTATGTAAACTAGTTGTTGATTCAGTTAAAGAACAAGAAATTCAAATCAATTCCTCAACTGTAAACCAACATGACAGAAAAGAAATCAGTTGTACACAAGTTGTTGTTAATTCATGCTTTGATGATATTAAGTTTTATTTAATACATGGTTCTTCTCCTCGCCATCTTGATCCAAATAAGAGAAGAGCATTAAGACTAAAATCTGCACCTTTCCAGTTGATAAACGATGTATTATTTCGAAAGAATTTTGATAGTGTTCTCATGCGTTGTTTGGAAAAAGATGAAGCAGAGAAAGTATTATCCGAACTTCATGCTGGTGAGGCTAGTGGGCACTTTGGTGGAGACACCACTGCTCAAAAAGTATTAATAGTTGGGTACTATTGGCCCACGTTATTCAAATATGCCCATATGTTATGTCGTAAATGCATAATCTGCCAAAAGGTTGTTGGACGAGTCAAAAAGACAACATTCCCTTTGCATCCTATTTTAATAGGTTCACCTTTTTAGCAGTGGGATATCGACATCATAGGGCCAATTAACCCTACCTCTTCACAGCAACATAAATACATCATTACAACAACGGATTATTTTACCAGATGGTCCAAGGTTGCACCGTTGAAAATGGTGAACATTAATCAGGTAATATCTTTTCTTATCTCGAATACCAACTAGATTCAGTGTTCCTGAATGTTTAGCCTTCGATAATGCTTCTTACTTTTAATCCCTATATATGAGTGTTTTTTCTTTAGAAAAAAGGAATCAAACTGAATTATTCTGCCAGCTATTTCCCCCAAGTAAATGGCCTAACAGAATCAATGAATAAAAACTTGATAAAAATCATCAAGAGGAAAGTTTCTGAAAACCCAAAAGGTTGGCACAATGCGCTTTTTAATGCACTCTGGGTTGATAGGGTTACACCAAAAACCTCTGTTGGTAATTCCACTTTCTTCCTTGTCTACGGAAGAGAAGCAATTCTCCCTCCTCACGTTTTTCTTCCCTCTCTGCAATTATCGCAAAAAGTTCAAGAAGAGGAATGCCCTCCTCTTGAAAGTCCAATTAATGCCTTGTTGAAACTAGAAGAAGAAAGAATGCAAGCAAAGGAGAGGTTGGATCAACATCAACAGATTGTAAAAGGCTGGTTTGATTTAAACTCTTCTTCGGATATAAATTTTGAGGTAGGAGACCTGGTCCGCAAATGGGATAAACCTCAGGAAGGAAAAGGGGAACACACCAAGTTCCAAAACTTGTGGTTGGGGCCTTTCGTAATTGCTGAAAAATTAGGTCCCAGCTCTTTCCATGTACACAGTTTGGAGGGACAACCACACACCTTCCCGATGAATGGCGAAGCTCTCAAAAGGTATTTTTCTTGATGTTTCCAGATCCACCTTTGTACATAATTTTTCTGTTTTGATTTATTTTTGTTTTTTGGTCTTTGGTTCTTTTCATTTTGTTTTTTTTTGTTGCTTTCTAGTTAAACTTATGTCTGTGTCACCTTTTAGTTCATGAAGGGAAACCAGAATGCCTCATTGTGAAGAAACAACTAAGGTCTATCAGAGCATCAATGCTATAAATTCCTGAAATGCAGACTAGCTAAATAAATTTTCTGTTCATAATAGGTTTCATGGTTTCAATTTATAATTATGAGTAGACACGACCATCATTAAATCTCTTTACGTTGTCCCTGTTTTAAACAAAACAAATCAAGTATGCCTTCCTATCCTTGAAAAATTAGTCTCATCAAAAAACTAATTTCAGATCATAATGAAGGTTATTAAGTGATAAATTAAAGGCTGGACAATATCAAGTGTTATGAAAACTGAAATTTTCCGCATCACCCCGCTCTTCTGAATATCATTAAATTTATGTCAAAATTGTAAATAATTTCTAGAGATTTGTGGGTAGTGTCTGTAAACCCGTCAAGATATTGAACAGGTGTGCTGGAAATGGGTAAATGCATACATGATGCCAATACAGCTTCATCGGGGTACTGAACAGGCCTTCTGGCAGCGAAGCGATATCGGGTTCAAGAAAATTATGAGGTATAAATTTTGATGTTGGTCATAATTTCCCTTCATTTGGTATCAAAAATTATTGGACAGGGTAGAGGCATCCGAGTGGGATAATTGAAATCCCTATTGAGGCTATGGACACCTGATGGTAGAAGTGGCCCTGTCAATAGTATCAGAGCCATTGGATTGAATATCATTTATCTCATAATTAAAATTTGTCACCGGATTTCATCTGAATAGTAAGATATTTGAAGCTGGACTATGTGGTGATTGTTGAAATTTGATTGAGATGATTGATTTCCTTCATCTTTTGTTCGATTTTTTCATTCTGATCAGTCCTGACATGAACTCGTTGGTGATGCAGAGATAACTGCTTCTCCCAATAAGTCACCATTGTTGGAAGCCCTACATGCTTTTTCTTTTTCAATGATAAATGACAACTCTTGTAGTTTCCTACACCTCATCCTTTAAATATTACTATTTGAGGGTGGTTATTCAGTTATTAAAAAGATGTTTGATTATTCTTGTTTTACTTTTATCTTGCATTTTTATGCTTGATTCATGACTGTAAGCATGAATCAAGCATTTAAACTTAATTTTTCATTATGACTCTATCCATTGCTTGGTTGCTAAAAAATTCATTGTGACTTGTATCTACTTCCTATTCAATATTCGGATGATTTTCCTTTTGAGTTTGTGTGAATATCGATATAATACCTATGTTGATTTTGCAATTGGACTATAAGCTTGTTCATTTAAATTCTTGGTAAATCAACTTTGATATTAAATTTTCAATTTGCATTTGGATTGTAAAAACGTATCCTCTCCTAACCTTTGCAAATCAAGCATACCTATCACATGTTGTGGGAATTAAATGCACCAGGATCATATATTGTACTTCGTTTTAGCTGGCAGTTTGAAGTGGAAGGCCTCTCATTACAAGCTAAGGTCTTTTGTTACGCTCTGTACACAAAACATTCATTACCAGGAATGCCCGAATTTCATGACTGAACCCCTTATGATTTTGTTATGGTCACGTTGGTGTATTGCTAGTTTTGTTTCCATGGTATCAGCTCGGACTCGCCTCTTTTAATGCTACCCCCTTAGCCCACAGTTAGTTCAATTCTCCCTTGCTATAGTATGTTCGAACCCGTAATGGCCCCTGTCATCCCAGTAGAACTTAATGGCTCTCAAACATTATTGCTTTATGATGATGCGAGTGAGGATCTGAAGAGCCAGGGTTGGGATATGTTTATTAAGAAGTTCCACGGGTATAACTTGCAAGTGGCCAAATAATTCGCCCTTGCATTTGATGGATATGAAGAAAAGGTGGGTGATATTCAGTTGGAGATCACTGAAGATTTTTTGAGTGAAGCAATAGGGCTCCCTCTCAATGGTCAAAAGTGGTTTAAAAATTCAAAATTGAACGAGGTACCTTGGAGTCTTTTCATCACCTCTAGAAATATAGACAGTTGTGACAAAGGTATTCTGGTCTCTCTAATCAAGGTTAGATGGCATGGTCTATTAACAGTTTTAAAACAATTTATTACCTGTGAAGGCTGTTATGGTGTGGTCTTCCTTTACCATGTGATATTGCTCATGCATTTTATTGGCTTCCATCTAAATATGTTGTTTTACCTGCTAAGAAGTTTGTATAAAATGTCGAAGAGATACAAGAAGAAAAATATAGATTCTATCCTCTTTCACCATGGTTTGATTAAATTACTGTTGGTTCATCATTTGAAAACCCTAGGTGATGATTGGGCAGGTTTCTACCTCGAAATGGTTTTGTTGCAGAAATTATTGTAGAAACCCATGTGGTGGATAAACCTATGATAGAAAAACCTCTTGATATCTCAAGTGGAAAGCCAGATTTCTTGGATGAAAACCTTCATGAAGGGGAATTACCTAATCATGTTTTATGTGGACAATAGAATGTTAGTTCTGACTTTATTAAAACTCCTATGCCTGAACCGATTGTCTGCCCTAATCCTACTATAAAATATGACAATAAAAACCCTCACAAACAGTCAAAAAAGAATCAAGCAATGTTAGGGTTTCGTAATAAGAGGGTTGGTCAATTCATTTCAAGGATTATGTGTAATATGTCCAATCCTCATGTGATCTCGATCGATTTGATTGATATCCATGAGGATTTGACTCCGAGATTGAAAGGTTTCTAGCACAGGAAGATCTGATTTGTTGCAAACCAGACTAGCCATTCGATTATGTCAATAACCTCCCACCGTGTCTAAAATATAGCAAGGTGTTCACAGGCATTAAGCTCAGTCAAAGGCCGACAATGGGTAGCGTGGATGTTTTAGCACACAATTACATGCTTCCTCAAAAGATTGTCCCTGATGTGCATTGCAAAGTTTGTTTGCATTGGATAGGGTAGTACTATACCTACATCCCCGTTCTCCAAGAAAATATCAAATCTCTCACGACTCTCAATGAATCGTTGGAAAACGAAAAATGTGAACTCAAGGCCAATGCACAGAGGCAAGCGAAATGTCTAAAAAGGACAGGAAATATTATTATAAAAAATGCTGACAATGTAAAGGTCGTGACAAATTCTGAGATATCGTGATCCAATTTTTCTTATTAGTTAAATGGTAAGATTGATTTTTGTTACAGTCATGCTTTAGTTGTTGTTTCTTTAATCAATTGAGATCGATTTGGATTTTTGTTACCAATAATAAAACTGGCTACAGAATTAAGAGATTTGTAGCCAAGTCATTTTTTCATATAAATTTAGAAATTGTTAGTTAATGAAATGTTTAACTTGCTCTCATTTCATTTTTTTAGGACATGGTGTATTTGATTACTGATCTTATGGGATGGAGTATGCTCAAATTAGTGGATTAGATATCTCTTTTTCTTCTTTTGTAAATATGAGATAACTTTCATAAATTTTGAAGATATAATTTGATCATGAGTGGCTCTGAGCCCTCTATATTTGTAATTTTTAGATCTTTTTGAGATCTGATCCTATCTTAGAAGACAGGAAGTTTAGTTTTCATAAACTCTTTAAATACTCTATATTTTGTAAAGGAAATCATCTTGGCCTAGGGAAGAAGATGGATGAGTGATTCCAAGATCTAATGAAACAACATATATGCATTTTGGCATTAGCCTTTTGTAAATGATATTTTGATTTATGTTTTGTTAATCCTGATATACTAATAGGTCTGATAGCTTTAGACTTAATGATTTATTGTGTTTGGGTTACATATATTATAAATATCATTTGTTGCTCTAGATATAAATACTGTGATCATATCTCCAATTCGAATGATAGGATTTATCTTTAAATTTTAGTTGAATGATGAAATGTAATAAGTTACACTTAGATTTATCTTGTTGTAACTATGTGCAATTATAAGATCACAGGGTTCAATTTGTGTTTCCTCCTCTGTCATTAAACCTCAACTACCAATACATGTTTTGAATTTATTTAAAACAGTCATAAAGTCCATTGCAGATTTCTCTCTTGGGCGTGGCAGTTGGATATTATTTGCTCATACAGACGTTTGGATACATCTCACGAACTAACAACAGGTTAGCTCCTTTATATTTTTCAATTTTGTCATTTACATATTAAGGAAACTAGAATATTTGGTTCATCTTTTGACTACCTTTACATCTACGTTTCATAGTTTATTCAATTCAAGATTAGTTAGATTTATTAAGGAAAAAAGAAAAGATTTAAATGTGCTTTATTTATCTACTTCTTAAAAGAAATTATTTTCTCATTTGATTTCGTAAGTTTTGTTTAAAATTTGCAATTTGTAAATGATGTACATAAGTGATATTTGTATATTTTCTGCTTAAATACACCTACAATAGTTATATTAGAGCATATGTACATATATAATATATAGTATCTAGTAATTAGTTGATTATTTCTTTCTCTTTTTTATTTTCTTTTAAGACTTTATATTGGCTAACAGAGCCATTAAACTCGTCAGAATGAGTTATACCAAACGGCTTAGGTTATTTAGACAACCTCGGGCCGGACTCGTTCTTCCAGTTGATGAACGGTCATTTTCGCCTATCACCAGGCGCATAACACAATCCCTATAACTATGAGACACCCATAAGAGGGCATGCTAATAAATAAATGAACCATATTTGATTGGGATCAAAACAAGGAAACAAGTATCTAGCTCCTTCTATCCACAAGTTCCAATAAAATCCCACAAGAAACCAATGACCTTTCTAAGAAAGAAAGAAAGTATATACCTCATTGGAGGAGTAGAATCAAGACATTGTAGATCATACAATTTTTGGAATATTCACCAATATTGAGAGGGGGGGTGAACCAATATTGAGAATTTTTTACCATTTTAAATCAGAACATGTAATCTTCAATGATTTGGTTCACTTATGATTACATTTAATATATAACCATAAACAATGCATCGCATCATAACAATGAATACACAGTACACCATAATTTTAGGTGGGAACCTAAATGGGAGAAAACCACTTAATGCTTTCTTATATATCAAAATATTACATTCATAGGAAGAACCAACTTCTGAAATTCCGCAGCACCAAGTGGAAGGACACTCCACCCCCCTATTTACAGGCTCCAACCTGAAGGAATCTCCAACTCCCTATATTCTACAGGTCCAACTGGAGGGAGGCTATGACCCCCTAATTTACTAATTCAGGGGTTAGCTACAATTTCATATTCTTCCAGGTCTACAGTGTTAATTCAAAATTAAGACATGGCTAACTAAAATAGTTAATCCTTCATTAGACTTAATTTCATTTGAAATAATAATATCTTAACTTTATGGTTAAATTTCTAACCATAAACTATATGCTTGAAGAACTTAAGTTCTAACTCTTTCTAATTCCAATTGGCTCAATACTTGTAACCTCATATCAAATCATTGATAACATAGCACTCAACTCTTTGATTCATTCTATCTCTACCACAATAGCTAAAGGTTTTATTTGGCCAATCTGCCAACTCTAACCACCAAATTATCGCCTCCACTAACTCCACACTTATTCCAACTATAGTGCCAAGCCTACATATTCTAAACTTTACAAAATGTGATTTCATTAGTATTGTGCATACCATTTTCTAGAAATTTGTGTCTCCTCTTATGCCATGTTCAATGGATCAAAACTATTGGATTCAATCAACGATGGACTTGAAAATACTCAAAGGCATATTATATAAGGATTGTGTATCACAACTATAGGTTGACTCTGGTCAATTATGGGCCATGCTCAAACAAATACAACTGTTGATCATTACCAATTCAACAATTTGTATTGAATCTTGAAATGATTAAGTTAGGTTTCGATTCACCAAACTATGAATAAAACTCCCACAATTTTATCAAGATTTGATCATAACTTCTTCAATGGTCTAGCTGGGTGTTTCACAATGTGTTCACACTTTCAACACAAATGGTTAAAATTCCATATTTCTCATGAGAACACAATGAATGTTCAGAAGTGAATGTTCTACCCAGAGAGCCATTTCCATAGATCTCAGTTTGTGGCACTTAATATTGCATGCAAGGATAACTTACCATTATATCTTCTCCTAGACAACGATAATTCTGACTACACCCTCCTCTTAGAAACTCAACGCAGATACCAATATCAAAATAAAAAACAATGAGATGTCCACTCTTCAACGCTTGAACTACAACTCCTTCAATAAAGGTTTAAAAGGTGATTTAATTCCAGGACATTTAAATTCCATGCAACATCATCATCATTCAGGGCTCAAACAATTGGATCAGTTCTCCAACGCTTCCTCTATGCTATTAGTGTTTTTCCTTTCCTCCAGAGTTGAGAAGATCTTGATTATTTTTCCTCTATGTCGACTTACGTACATAGGGTGTCGTACGATTTCAACACATTCTAGAACCCAATTCAACCTCCTTAACTGTAATTTCAACAGAAATTCTACCCAACTCTATTGGACCAAAATCTCTCTCATAGAGATTATACCCACTTCAATCTATCCTAAATGAAATGAAACCTTTTCGTTTACTTCTCAACAATGTGTCAATTAAAACACTGACTACTCTACTTATTAGGGTTAATACAAAAAATAGTTAATTTATGATAATTAACTATGCATAAACTTAATTATAGTATAGTTAAATTTATGATAAAATAGTTCAAACATACACATATGCATAAACTTAGATAGACATAGTATAGTGCTGAAATTTCCTTTCAATCCACAATTAAAACTTTTGTACATGCTCAATGAAACAAACCCTGATCTATTTTTCCTAAATCACTTTTGCAGGTCAACTGACTCTAGATAACCCTTTAATGCCCATAGGATTACATCTTATATAGAATCATACTAAAGCTTCTAGCTCAAGAAACATATTCCTACAATTTCTACAACTGTTTTTAACTATAGAAAGTTAAGTCTATCCTCAATGACTCACCAATGAGATCCTTTATGACTCCTGTGTGTACTTCCACCAATTGTACATGTGTTTACATGACTCATCATCTAATTCCAATGACCCATGAGTTGACTAACACCTCATCTTAGTTATAACCTTCTACACTTAACTTACAAACTATGAAGATTTACAAATAATTTACAATGAAACCCCTTCCTTGTGTTAATGTCAATACCGTAAGGTCTGATCATCATTTAGAATCGTGGATGAGAGAATATTCTCCTGCATCAGACTCCCATGGTTCAAAGTTTTCATGATCTCCTGATCATGTATTATTCTACTAATGTCCCTTCTGGATCCCATACCTTGTGATGTTCTTGTCCACTCATTCTGCTGTGACATTCTCCTCCTCTGCTATCCTGCTGCATTGTGTGCAACCTTCTAGGATCCCATGTTTTATTTTTCTTCTTTCTCACAACCTTGCTTATGCAATGTCATTCATCCGACAATAAATTGTGGCTGATTGTTCCTCCAACTTCATGGAAACTCTCTCTAGTTACCAACTCCATTAGTTCCCATATTTCATCAATTCCTTCCATCTCTATGCTTTGATGGTAGAAATCATTGGCATAAGGTTTCTGTTGCAAATTTTCACAAAATATTTGTATGGTCACTGCCATTTTGAGGTTTTTGTGCCTCTGCTCATTCTCAACAAAAGTATGCATCCAATATTGCATATCCTCAAGATACAAATCTAGTCTACA
The DNA here is from genome assembly GCA_009831015.1 of Picea engelmannii. NCBI lineage: Eukaryota > Viridiplantae > Streptophyta > Pinopsida > Pinales > Pinaceae > Picea > Picea engelmannii. The sequence continues at coordinate 1,784,603 of ML778123.1, read as the reverse complement.
TGATTGTTCCAATAAAGTTTGTTCTTGGATTTGGTTCAAATGACATATTTTCCACAAAACATTTATACCTTTATACAAGGTTTCCTCCATAGTTTCTCTCTACTCATCTTCAGTAGTATCATCCTATATTGTTATTTCTTCTTTGGAAAGTTCCATACTTTCATTCTTATAGTCTTTCATAGCCACTTCCAAGATTTTTTCAGTTGAATCATCTTCAAGCTAACTCATTGCTTCATCTTCAACAACTACATTCTTTGAACTTGCATAACTTTACCTTTGAGGTAATGCAGTAAATCATTCAAATTTGACTGCACTTCGAATTTATCCATTTTTACATGCCTTCATACCTGCAAACAAACACCATTCATTAGTTTCAAGATTACAAGGCTTTCTAGCCTCTCTGAATGTCATTGTTGTTAGCACTGAGAGTCACCCTCAGATTGCAGGAGGATAAGCCTAGTACCCATCAGAATGTTTGGTGGATGTTGGTTTTCTGAGTGGAGGTCAAATGGATGAAACTCAGTAAAAGAATGGTTTTAAAACATAAATTGGGCAAGAAATGTATAGGGAAGTGAGGTTCTCATTAACTTCAGTGATTTGAGTTTGAGTGTGAGAAGAAAGAATACTTAGTGAGAGGGGTGAACAATACTGCTATGGGCATCCGACCTTCAAGCAGCTTGGTGAAGAAAAATCAGGCTCAAGATCACTCTTGAACTCAAGTTTCAGACATCGAAATATGTCATGGAAGCATAATAATCAAACCTACATTACCATGCAACTACAACAACTCGTCTAGATCCTCCATGCCCGAGAATTTCATTGTAAGGGGAAATAAGATAACAAAGAAGCTGACCAAAACTGGTCACAACAATACTGTAATCAAACCTACATTACAATAGAACTGCAGCTCTCGACTGGATCCTCCATGCCCGAATGTTTTAGCATAGTTTTTACAAAGGGATGAGAGAATATGACTTCTATTAGTGCGAAAGTCTCAAGTTTGATACATAACCAGAGAACATATCTGACATAAAAAATTACCCAGTAGGGAGCTCTGCTCAACCTGTTGATGAAATTAACAAAATCTTGAACTGATCTATTTATACTCAGATCAGTCCACGACCACCTAGAGTGTGATCTAGCCATTCCATTAAAATCCTTTCGTTTGCACCTTCTTCTGTTAGACCATGTGTGCATCCTTCTGTCAGACGCGAGTTCAGATCAGCATGGGCTTGTAGAAAAATTTGTCCACTAGGGTACCTCGGGTTGACAGTTTTGTCTCCACGACCAGACCTTCCATGTCTTCTATTTATGGAGTGAGACGAGGTTTCAACCACTACTCCTTTCTTATTAACTTCTTTTTCTCAGGATCACAATGAGGCTTAATGGCTAGGGGGAGGCCATGCGCTACTCTTCGATTGAACGCTATATAAGAACATGATTGCAGGGCCATCAAAGGCGGTTTGGATTCACACCACTTTTGGGCCCACAATTCACCACCTTCCACCACATAACTCTTTTACTATACCACGGTTTCGATTGCAGGACCGCTCAAGAATTTTAACGCTAGATCAAGTTGCGTCCCCGCAATGAAGCATGGTCATTGATCTAATGTGAATCCGTGATATGGGAAACCCTACTACCTTTAGAACCACCTCTAAAATTTATCAGCCTGCCAATTCTAGGATCCATTAAAACCGTGCATGAAGATGGCGATAATCTTGGCGCTTGAAAAAGAACACCTTCCAGAGGATGATCTCTCGCAGCTGGTGGGGCGGCCTAACGTCACTATGATGAAATGTCGCAGACGAAGGGGTGACATGTGTGACTCGAAAATAGGCTGAAGACATGTCAAAAAATGTTTGAAATGAGTGCCATGTGTCAGTGCTAGATGGATGCCATGTGTCTCTAACAGATGGGTGCCAAGTGTTTTTCAGCGCTTGGATATCTATGGGGAAAGCATGTAGATCTTGTATAACTCCCAAAGTAAAATGGGCCTGGAGTGACATGGAGGCTTGAAATGAACATTGAATATTGGAAATGAACCATGACCATTGATCTGAGGAGGACACGGGGCAGGGATCTTTGGACTCCCGAAAAAACCACTTCGGAGAAAAATGAGAGGGGGGAAGTTGAAACTCCCAAAGCCCAAAGTCCCAAAGAAAACTATCGTTGTTGGAATTGGATGGACATGCAACAAATATTGATAGGCTTTGGGAGAAAACACTTTGGAGGAAATCGGGAGTCGAGAAGTTGAAACTCTCGAAACCAGAAATTTAGAAGTAAATCATGATCGTTTGATGGAGAAGGATGCGTGGTGCTTGACCTGCAACTCCATGGCTTCTTCCTATCCACTAATCGTCTCTCAACTTTGACTTTCCAAATACATGCAAGCCATTGATCTGATCGCAATCTACGATCTAGGAAATCCCCACTTTCGTTGCCACGTGCTGCTCTTAGATGGAACCTTCTTCCTGTTGCGAAGATCATCGGCTCACAAATACTTTGGGAGTTCGGGCTTCGGGCCTTTTAAATGCATAGCTCTTACAATTATCCAAAGTGCCAAATTTGAGAATTGAGAGATCTAGTAATGCATGGCCTCTTATTTTGGATGGCCGAGATTTATTTCGGGAGTTCGGGCTTCAGGCATTTTCTTCATTTTGCTCGCACAATCCTCCAAATTAAATATTCTAAAGTGTGATATCTGCGAACGTGCGAGCTCTTGATTTGGATGGCCTAGATTTAATTCGGGACCTTAAGTACTTCGAGACTTCTGGTGATACTGTTGCCAAGATCAACGGTCCCTATTGGTATGAGATCAACGGTCCACAATTATTTCAAGAGTTTGGGCTTCGGCTCTTTGGGACTTTTCAATGCCTAATCCCCACAATCTACCGGAGTGCCAAATTTCTGAAGTGAGGGATCTGCCTCCACGTGTCCTCTAGATTTGGACGATCAATATTTACTTTAGAAATTTGGGCTTCAGGAGTTTTCTTCTGATTACTTGTGTAATCCTCCAAAGTAAATATTTTGAAGTGTGAGATCTGTCGATGCATGTCCTCATCCCTCAATGGCTCAGATTTTCTTCGGGACTTCAACTCCTCTACCTAGTCGTTAATACTTATGCATCTTTGAAATCCTGACCGCCCAAGAGCCGATTATCTTAACTGCTTATGGGATCTCCACTATTGAAAATAAAACCTGCTTGTTGGTGATTCAAGCCCGAAATGAACTGCTTTGAATGTTGCGCTTTGTGCTCAAGGTTGATACTTGCACAAACAAAGGACTTTGGATGACCTTCTATGAGCTTAATCAATGGAAAACAAGATGACTAGTAATTCGGACCGAAATCATGATATCTTTTCATCCCTTAAAGAAAACAAAAAAAGCTAGAGCCAAGGATCGGTCCAGAAAGACACTAAGGAAAAGTAGATCATAGATAGGAAAGGGAAATTGACTTTATCAACCAGGTGGAGGAAAAATCCTAGGAATGGTATGTGGAAAAGAGAGAGACAGAGCAAGAGTGCAGAATTGGGTATTCACAACAAACACATACATCTCTTGAATACTTTGTGTGATAACAATTGTCATGGCATCCTCATGTTGGTTTTCATGCTTCATTGTGGCATCTTCTTTTCCATCTATAGCATCTTCAATGCTTCCAAACATATTCTCAATGACAAACTTATCTATCTTTGTCATTTCTTCTATTGGTTTCAACTCTGTGTCAAAGTCCATGAGAATTTCATCATTCCACATCTCCTTGGTTTTCATCTCTATTGATTGTGTACAATTCTCAAAAGGAAAAAATTTATATTTGAAAGAAACCAATGACTGCCTTGCTTCCCCTCAATCATAACTTGCAATCATACACTATTTATTGATTTAAAAAACATGAGGGTTTATGGCCTCATTAAAGGCTTCCAATGTCAACTCTTCATACTGATATGAACCTTTCTAGTAGTTCAGAAGGTTTCTCTCAAACCTTTCACCAGCATCCCCATCTTCTCTAAGGATGAATCCCTACTCTGGCTCACAGATGCGATATTTCCTCCCATACTCAATTGCTTTGAGTTCTTTCTTCAACTGAGCATTCAATCTATGCTCCAGTTTCACCTGCAATCCATGCTATCTCACCTTCTTTTGTATAATCCATCCACTTCTTTTTCCTTCCTCATCTTATTGTAGCAGTACCATTAGTACATCTAGTTGTTCTTTTATCTCAGTGAGTTCCCTATCAAACTCCTCATCACTCATATTCCTCTTGATGTCCTTTACCTTGACATATTTTTTCCTTTTGTTGTGTCTTTCAAATGAATCTTTGTAATAACCATTTATAGTCATCTAATCTTCCTCTTTTGTGAACTTCACCTTGTTCACTATGAGTTGCAGTCTAGCCTACATAACAAGCCTACGCCAATGACCTGTTAGCCACTACCTCACCAAGATTATCCATAGCTTAAACATCCTTGAGCACTCTTTCCTCCTCTGGTTGCTGCACATACTTACTCATCTCTCTGATAAATTCCACTCATCCTCTTATCCTGTTCCTGCCAACCTCAATTGGAAATTATCAAGTTTCTTTGCCATGATCAAGAACATTACTTTCTCTTGGTTACAACTTTCTAGCTGTCATCAATTCCATACTGCCTGTTGGTACCTGGTACCTGTAATCAACAAGTTTCTTCTCAATTAGTTGAGAACACAAAAAGACCAATTTTACCTCTCATCCAATCTCAGTTGGACATGCATCACTACAATTTTCCAGCCCTTTTTTTGGCTACTCTATTGAATATCTTCACTATCCTTTAGCTCCCAAAGATAGACAATATTCTCTATAACTTTAAGAACCTCAATGTTATTTCTCAGGGATCAATTCTTCTCTACTTTCTCCTCCAAAGAGTGTAACCTTGTTCTTTGATACCACTTATTGCAGGGGTTACCTGCAATTTCACATTCTAATGGGCCTATAGTATTAATTCAAAATCAAGATATGGCTAACTAAAATAGTTAATTCTTCATTAGACTTAATTTCATTAGAAATAATCCTCTCTTAGATTTATGGTTAAATGTGTGGCCATAAACTATATGCTTGAAGAAATTAAGCTCTAACTCTTTCTAATTCCATTTGGCTCAACACCTGGAACCTTGTATCAACTCATTGAGAACATAACACTCAACTCGACTATGTTTTCATTCTATCTCTGCCACAATAGATTAAGGTTTTATTAGGCCAATCCGCCAACTCTAACCACCAAATTATCGCCTCCACTAACTCCACACTTATGCCAACTATACTGCCAACCCTACGGATTCCAAACTTTACAAAATGTGATTTCATTAGTTTTGTGCATACCATTTTCTAGAAATATATGTCTCATCTCAATCCATGCTCAATGGATCACAACCATTGGATTCAATCGATTCTGCACTCGAAAATAATCAAAGGAATATTATATAAGGATTGTGTATCAAAATTATAGGTTGACTATTGTCAATTCTGGGCCATGCTCAAACAACTACAACCATTTATCATTACCAATTCAATTGTTTGAATTTATTCTAGAAATGATTAAGTTAGGTTTAGATTCACAAAAATCTAAATAAAAATCCCACAATTTTATCAAGATTTGATCTCAACTTCTCTAATGGTCTAGCTAGGTGTTTCACTATGCATTCACACTTTCAACACAAATGATTAAAATTCCAGATTTCTCATGAGAACAAAATGAATGTTCATAAGTGAATGCTTTGCCCAGAGAGCCATTTCCATAGATCTCAGTTTGTGGCACTTAAAATTGTATGAAAGGATGACTTACCATTATATCTCCTCCTGGACAATGATACTTTTGACTATGCCTGCCTCTTAGCAACTCAACACATATACCAATATTGGAATACAAAACAATTAGATGTCCACTCTTCAACACTTGAACTAGAACTCCTCCAATGAAGATTTAAAAGGTGATTTAATTCTAGGACATTTAAATTGCATGCAACATCATCAACATTCAAGGTTTAAACAATTGGATTGACTATCCAATGCTTTCTCTGTGCTATTAGTGGTTTTCCTTTCCTCCAGAGCCAAGAATATATTAATTATTATACCTATGTTGACTTACCCACATGGAGTGCCATAAGATTTCAACATATTCTAGAACCCAATTCAACCTCCTTAACTGGAATTTCAAAATAAATTCTACCCAGCTCTATTGAACCAAAATCTCTCTCATAGATATTCTACCCACTTCAATCTATCCTAAACGAAATAAAACCATTTCGTTTACTTCTCGACAATATTTCAATTAAAACACTGAATACTCTACTTATTAGGGTTAATGCAAAAAATAGTTAATTTATGCTAATTAAATATTATTCACCACGGTTTAAACATACACAGATGCATAAACTCAGATACACACAGTTTAGTGGAAAAATTTCCTTCCAGTCCATAATTAAAACTTATGTACATGCTCACTTAAACAAACCCTGATCTATTTGGCCTAAATTACTTTTGCAGGCTGACTAAATCTAGATAATTCTTTAATCCCCATATGATTACATATTATATAGAAGCATACTAAAGATTCTAGCTCAGTAAATAGATTACTACAATTTCTGTAACTATTTTACTAACTATAGAAACTCAAGTCTATCCTCAATGACTCACCAATGAGATCCTTCATAACTCCTTCGAGTATTGCCACCAATTTTGGATTTGGTTACATGACTCATCATCTAATTCTAATGACCCATGAGTTGACTAACACCTCATCCTATTTATAACCTTCTACACTTAACTTACAAATTATGAAGATTCACAAATATTTTACAACGAAACCCCTTCCTTGGGTTAATTTCAATACCCGAAGGTTTGATCATTATTTAGAATTTTTTATTAGAGATTGCAAGATACCAGATATAATAAATATACAGAACATAAATAAAATGCTAGAAATGGAAGAATAATAGTAATATAACTAGCATAATCTCCACAATAACATAGAAATAATATGAGAACAACAACTGAAATAGCACTTTGATTCATAAAGCAATGTTCACAGGCCTCTTCGAGGGGGAAACCTCCATTTGAGCAGCGCTCTATTACAATAATCTCCAAGCTAGGGTTTTCATACCCTCTACCCTTATTTATACTAAATATGTGTATTAAGAGAAGCATCTAGAGGAAGATCCTTCTAGAAGCAAAAGATTCTATTAGGTCTTGTTACATCCACCTTATTCTATTTTTTTGAAAGGCCTTATTAATATTAACCTTTATTACATCGGAATACATTGATCTATCTATGTGCGGGTTAGGACCTTAACATGTCTGCCCCCCTTAAAAACAGTCTTGTCCTCAAGGCTTGAGATGTGGAAACAACTGCAGAATGGTAGTTGGTTCCCAAGTGGCATCTGATGGAGTCATATCTTTCCACTATACTAGAACTTCCTTGATGGTTCTTTGACACAGGCGATGCTCACGCTGATCCAAAACTGCTTCTGGTTGTATCCAAATGGATCCTTCTTCAGCTAACTCTAGAAGGTTGGTTTGAATTTGGCACCTGGTTCCAATCACCTTCTTCAAGCATGAAACATGAAAAACAGGATGTAGCTTCGACTGAATGGGCAGAGCTAACTGATATGCGACTTGTCCCACACACTTGAGAACTGTGTAAGGACCATAAAATTTGGGCGCTAGCTTCTGACAATACTCTGCCTTGAGTGAAGTTTGCTTATATGGTTGCAATCATAGAAATAGTTGATCCCCTTCTACAAATTGACGTTCAGAGTGACCTTGATCTACTTGCTGCTTCATGCGATTCTGTACCATGACCAAGTTCTCTTTAAGGGTACGGAGAATATCCTCTCGGAATGTAAGTGTTTGGTCAACCGCCTGGAGCTTTGAGGTACCCGGTAAGTATGAGAGAACTGAAGGTGGATTCTATCCATATACCGCTTCAAAAGGAGTCATGTGAGTGGTTGTATGGTATGTAGTGTTGTACCACCATTCGGCTTGGGGTAACCATTGAACCCACTTGTGTTGTTTTTCAGAGGTAAATCACCTCAGATATGTTTCCAAACACTTGTTGACAACTTTCGTTTGACCATCCATCTAGGGATGATAAGTTGAGTTGAGTTGCAATTGTGTGCCTTGTAGCTTAAATAGTTCTTGCCAAAAATTGCTTGTGAAAGTTGGGTCACGATCAGAAATAATAGAATGTGGCATGCCATGAAGCTTGAAGACCTGGTCCATGAAAATTTGAGCCACCGTGGATGCAGTAAATGGGTGGTGAAGAGTGCAAAAAAGAGCATACTTGGAAAGGTGATCCACCACTACCATTATGACTGATTTATTCTTCGATTTGGGTAAGCCTGTAATAAAGTCCATAGATATATCCTTCCAAATAGCAGGGGGAATCGGAAGTGGTTGGAGGGTGGCCAAAGATTTGACAGTTTCTCCCTTGTTGCATTGACACACCTCACATTCAGCGACAAACTTACGAATGTCCTATTTCATACCATCCCAGAAAAAAAGAATGTTTGGCCCTGTCATATGTTTTGGTGAACCATGAGTGCCCCACTATGGGTGTAGCATGAAGCTTAGAAAGTATCGTGGTCTTGATATTGGATTGTTTTCTTCAATACAAGCAGCCTTTGTATCGAAGCTCATCCTGGAGCTAGGAGTACCCTAGGGGAGCTAGAGCCTTGTTCTGCAATTGTCGGATCAGATGAGAACTTTTGGGATCTTGAAGCCATTCCTGGTGCACAACTTGGAGCCAATCAAGTACAATGAAGGAAAGAGAAAACATGGATCCTTCGTCTTCATATTTCTGGGACAGTGCATCCGCCATGACATTGTCTTTGCCCTTCTTGTAAATGATCTCATAATCATATCCAAAGAGCTTAGTCAGCCATTTTGTTTGCTCTTGGGAGGAAATGCATTGTTCCAGAAAGTACTTGAGGCTTTGATGGTCGGTCTTAATTTGGAAGCATTTCCCCAAGAGATAAGGACACCACGGCTCAACGGCATGCATAATTGCCAACATTTCCTTTTCATAAATGGGTTTGCCCAAATTCCTTTCAGACAGTTGCCTACTGGTGAAGGCCAAAGGTCGACCCTCTTGCATAAGGACAACACTGCTTCCTTTCCCTGAGGCATCACATTCCAAGACAAAGGTATTTGTGAAATTGGGAAGGGCTAGAACTAGAGTGGTGCACATGGTCGTCTTCAAGGTTTGAAAAGCTTGAGCAGCTACTGGAGTCCAAGTGAAATATTTTTTTTTTAGGACAGTCGTGAGAGGTGCTGCAATTTTTCTGTAGTTCTTAACAAACTTGCGATAATACCCTGTTAGGCCCAAAAATCCATGCAAGATTTTGAGAGTATTTGGTTGCGGCCAGTCTTTCATAGCTTCAATCATTTTCGAGTCCACCCTGACGCCATCCTTTCCCACCAGATGACCCAAGTATTCTACTTTTGAGGCACCAAAAGCACATTTAGACTGTTTCAGGAAACGTTGGTGTTGAGAGAGTAGGCGGAGAACTTGATCCACATGAGTAAGATGGTCTGTCCAGGTTTTTCTATAGATGAGGATATCATCAAAGAAAACTAAGACAAAATGATGGAGAAAAGGGAGGAAGACATGGTTCATGAGGCTCTGGAAGGTGAAAGGGGTGTTACACAAGCCAAAGGGCATGACCAAAATCTCATAGTGGCCCTCATGAGTGTGAAAGGTTGTCTTGGGAATGTCAACCTCTTTCATACGTATCTGGTGATAGCTTGAGCGAAGATCAAGTTTGGTAAATAATTGGGTGCCACTCAATTCATCCAGGAGGTCATCAATGACAGGAATGGGAAATTTGTCTTTGATGGTCAGTTTGTTGAGAGCACGAAAGTCAGGACACATTCTCCAAGAAATTTATTTCTTCAGTACCATGACAACCGGAGACGAGTAAGGGCTCGTACTAGGATGGATGATGCCTACAGTAAGGAGTTCCTGGACCATTTTCTCAATTTCATTTTTTTGTGCAAAGGGGTGGCGATATGGACTGATATTGGGGGGAAGGCTTCTTGGGACAAGGGGAATGGAATGATCATGAACACCATGGGAAGGAGGGAGTCCTTGGGGAGTGGAGAATACTGTTTGATGTTTAGAAAGGAGGGCTTGGAGGTCTTGGGGCATTAGGGGTGTCTTTGTGGCTTGTATGGCATGGAGTTGGGCAATGACACCAGAATGACCTTTTTTGAGCAGCTTTTCCATGCGATGGGAACTGATGACCTCAGGTGAACCAACAGTGATGCCTTGGAATTTATATTGGTGGCCTTCTTGGTTGAATTGCATGGTTAAGTTCTGAAAATCCATGAGAATGGGACCCAAAGTCCTTAGCCAATCTGCACCCAACACAATGTTGCAACCGCCCATGTCAATAGAAAACATATGGGATTTTAGGTGGTAGTCACCGATTTGGAGATGCACATTTTCACAGCACCCACCACATTTCATAGAACCACCATTGGCAATCATGATTTGGAAATTATTGACAGCATGGATGTAGCAACGGGTTTCTTGGGCAATGCGACGATGAATAAAATTGTGCGTGTTGCCACTATCAACCAGAATGATGACCTTTCGATGCTTGATGTAACCGATTAACTTGAGGGTTTCGGGGGCAGAGAAGTCAGTGAGAGAATTGAGGGAAATGATCGGTTCCACTTTGGGAAGGTCGGAGGGAGGGTTTATGTCAGTTATTTCTGGTGACTCGGGCACAAGGGGAGTTGCAACATCCTCTTCTGGAATATCCTCAGGGATGGCCATAAAAATATTTTGTTCCTTACATTTGTGGCCCAAGAAATATTTGTCATCACAATTATAACAGATGCCTTTGAGTTGGCGTTCATCCATTTTAGCCCTGGTCAATTTTTGGATCTTTAATGGGAGAGAGGGAGTAGTGGGGTTTACTGGTTTAGGGAAAGGGATAAAGGAAGGCTTACGATTTTGAGAGGAAATAATTTTTTGTTCTTCTTTAGATTTTTTAGTAGCCTCCACCCAACTCACAGGTCGATCCATGAGGACATGGGCCCAAATATCCTCCTTGAGGCCACTGATAAAACACTCTCAAAAGAAAGCATCAATCATGCCCTCTGTTCGAAAATCCAGGCGCTCAAATGCAGCTATGAAGTCTTCTACTGTTCCTGATTGTTTTAATTTTTTCAAACGGCCCAAATGGTTGGTGTTAGTGTCAAATCATTCATAAAGCTTAGTCACAAATTGGGTCCAAGCAATATACCCTTGACGGGAAGTTTTTCTCCATTTCCACCATTGCCAACGTTCTTGATCTACATGGAGAACACCATACTGGAGTTTGGCCAAGTCATTTGTAATGTTGTAGAGAGAGAAATAATGTTCCATTTGGGTGACCCAACCAGTGGGGTCTGAGCCATCAAATTTGGTTACATCCACCCGCGGAAGGCATATCTCCCGTTGAAAGTGATGGGGCTAAAAGGTATGGGAATGGGAAGAAGTTTGACCTTCAGTCTTTGTATCTACGTCAGGAAAAGGGTCATCGGTAGGGATCTTGAGTTTGGAGCAGAGTGATACAAAGACAGATTCAAGCTGGGTGGTCAGTTATTGTTTGACTTCCTCCATTGCGGACTGCACAGATGCATTTATGGTGGTATTGATGGATGTATCACGGGAGGCAATAGTAGCACTGAGTTGTTGCACTTCTTTTTGGGTCTCGAGGAAACTAAATTGCAAGGTGTTGAATCGAGACTCCAATTCTTGGCTACGGGTATGGGCCATGAGGATGGGTGAACTGAAAAGGGAGTGGACGAGGTTAGAAATTTTTGAAGAAAAATGATATGGATGAATGTGATAAGGGAGAAGAGATGAATCTAATGAAATATGTCTCAAATAATGGTGAAAAAATTTCCATACTTTTTTTTTTTTTTTTTTTTTTTNTGTGGGGTTATACTTCAGTCTGAAGAATGTTGCAGTGTTGAAATCCCCAAATTATTAACCAGAAAGAAATGTGTATTTACTTGTCAATCCGAACACAGTTGCGCGACAATAGATCTGGTCGGTTTAATTTGTTTATGTTTATGTTCCCTAAGGGTTAGGTATTCAAGGGTTCTACAGACAAAGGTTTTCCCTATGCTATAGCTCTATGATATATGTGCGGGGTCCAACAGTAGTACTCGGCCCAATATCTCAAGGCACTAACTAAGGAGGATAGACCGTACCCTTAGTCGTACTACCCGACTACCTAGGTACTAGAGAGTATCTTCCCGATTGTTGTTCTTGGTGACACTATAGAAGTCTGACGGCCAATAGGTTTATCTAAAGAGGGCTTCAGGAAATCTAGGCCGATCCATACACAGGTGCTCTCTGATGCGCTACCACTTGAAGGGGTACCAACATGGGTTACAAGGGTGGCCAACATATGTGCGCTTAAGAACCACCTGTATTTCCTGCGTGTATGAATCCCTCAACCGTGGGTTTATGCACGTAACGACAGATCTTTATGGCTTAAAGACGCTGGAATATGTCTCTACCCTGAAGAAAAAAAAAATACCCACAATTTCTGCCAAGGAAATTTCTTTGATACCACTTGCAAGATACCAGATATAATAAATACGCAGAACATAAATAAAATGCTAGAAATGGAAGAATAACAGTAATATAACCAGCATAATCTCCACAATAACACAGAAATAATATGAGAACAACAACTGAAATAACACTTTGATTCAGAAATCAATGTTCACAGGCCTCTTCGAAGGGGCAACCTCTAGTCAAGCAGTGCTCTGTTACAATAATCTCCAAGCTAGGGTTTTCATACCCTCTACCCTTATTTATACTAAATATGTCTATTAAGAGAAACATCTAGAGGAAGATCCTTATAGAAGTGGAAGCTTCTATTAGGTCTTCTTACATCCGCCTTATTCTGTTTTATTGAAAGGCCTTATTAATATTGACCTTTATTACATTTGAATACATTGATCTACCTATGTGAGGGTTAGGACCTTAACATAGATTATGCTCTTGCATCATTTACAAGCTCCAACCTGAAGGAAATTTCAACTCTCTGGATTCTCTAGATTCAACTGGAATGAGCTACGACCCCCTTTCCTTGCTCCTTCCTTCTACCCTAAAATATAAGTGTAGACTCAACCTCTCACTGTCACTGCCACTGCCACTGTCAGTGATATTGTCACTGATAATTAAATTTTCATTGATAATCAAATTGTCACCAAACTTTCACTTTCCATGTCATTGATATTAATACCTCATCATCAACATCATCATCAACAAGCCCAGATCCACTCTCATAAATTGTACACCAAGACCATCACCAAGATGTGCATCAAACCATCTGCTAAGACATATGTGCCATATCATCCATGTAAAAAGAATGATCCATGTCCATAAACCATGTGCCAATATATGCCTCAAATATGGGCCATAACATCCATCAACCATGTACCAAAACATGTGCCATCACATCCATCAACCATGTACCAAGATATGCCTCAAACATGTAAACATATACCAAAGTACATCTCAAACCATGTACCCAATATCCAAGATGATCCTTAAACCATGCACCAAAGATATATTCCAATATATCCAAGATATGTACCAACAATATGCCTCAATATATATGCCTCAAACCATGTACCAAACATATAACATACATCCAAGATGTGCCTCAAAGCATATTCCCAAATCTCTAAAACATGCCTCTAGCTTGTATCAAGACATAAACCTGAAAATACATATAAAAACATACCTCTGCACATGTGAGAAACCTGGTGCAATCCATCACAGAACCTCATACCTTCTTCATCCTCATCAATAATATAATAGCATCTTCATCAAACTTTACCTCAGTCTCGCGGGACTATATTTTGGATTGGTCACAAACCCTAACTTTCAACAAGAATAACTATGTACTTATAATGAATAAAGGTTTGAAACTTGTGCCCAATATTCTTCAATATATTCTCTGAAATTCCTCCAAGTATCACTCCTTGAATCGTCCCTCAAAAGGGGCTATAGAGAAAATGGTAGACCTTGTTGAATTCTGACCTATTATGGAGAGCGAACTTGTATAGCATGCAACACACTGAATATTTGATATCTAGTTTTAAATCTTGCACACAACATACTACATACTATAATATTTCCAATGCAATTGATCTCATAAAATGTGGATCCTATATGAATAAGTTATGACTATTTTTCTCCTAACACATGTTTGAGACTAGTTTCAGGAGTAGTCAAAAACCTTATCTTCCACAGAGTGTATCTCCAAAAATAAAACTACCCAGAAGATGAAATTTTTACCATAGGTACCTTGATATGTATTCTCAACATCCTCCAAGTTTTTTCTATATTGATCATTCTAGAAAAAATGTTATAGAAAAAATGGTAAGATGACCTTTAAATAACATACCTTATAACACATCAGCACAAGACTTCATCCTCCCTTGGAATTTCTCCCTTCTTCACTTCATCTTCCCTCTGAAATTCACCTCATATCTCCTTGGTTACCTCAGATCAATAACACTTGAGTTGATGTGATAAATGAACTCCTAGGTGCCTTATTTATACTATATCTGACACCCTCTTTTTAGGGCTGACTTGACTCAAATAAAATTCAATTTAATTTTTTAATGATTATTCCATTGAGGCCGACTTTACCAACAATATCCTTAATATTTGTTTTAATATTATTTGCAATGGGTCTGAATTGTAACTTCTTGTTTACAACAAATTTTCTTCTTTTAATTAATTTGGGGTGGACTTGTCACTTCTTATTACAATTGTTTAGGGCTTCATATTACATCGTTGACAACCAAATATTCAACAATACCCCCCTTTGGCATTGATAGAAACACTCATACTCTCCCTATGACCAATGCTCCTGATCTTTCTCTCCTCATGTTTCTCTCCCCCTTTGACATCAATGAAAAAGGGTGAATCACTTTTGGGTTGCTCCCCATGTCTTCATGCTTCTGATCTTTCTCTCATTATCTTTCTCTTCCCTTTTGATATCAATAGAAAAGAGTGACTCCACTTGACAATACACCTTCTCTGAAAAATCTCTCTTTATCTTCATGCACTTCCTCTATCTTCATGCCTCTGATATTTCTCTTGTGATTTTGTTGTTTCTCTTCTCCTTTGACATTAAGAGTAATTACCTTTGATGATTTCTCTTCCCCTATATTATTTTGTAAGATGTTGTGTAGATAAATTTGGTGATTCATGTATATGGTTTCTTTCATCTCTTCTGATGCTCTTGTCCATTAGTGATTCTTGTTACTGTAATCTAGTGATGCATATGAAAATATTTGATGTTAAGTTTCCTTCATTACTTGACTTCAAGTCTTCAAGGCTTATCATCTTCACTCAACTAACATCAATGACATAATCATCCAACAATATTCTCTTGATAGTATAACTCTTCCTGATGATTTCTCTCTATCTTGTTGTGCCTTTCATTGCTTTCCTTCCTAGCTGGTTTCACATGTCAATACGCTTTACTTCTTAGTCATATGTTTTACAATGATTCCATATTCCTTTCTAAAACTCCTTCTAAAATCATTCTTTTCATCCACTATCATGTATCCTCTCTATTTCATGTCAATTATTCTCTTCTAGACCTGCCACATATCTCATGAATTCATTTATGTCTATATGTCATACCAATTGTCCATGAATCTACTACACAACTGCCCACGTTGTTGACTACTTTTCCGCTTTATTGTTCTAAAAACTTATTCGAATCTAATATGTACATTAGTCTATTCTATCTTCAAATCAAACTCTACAAGTCTGCAATATTTTGTTTTGAAAATGTACTTGCATGAATACGTGCTTGAAATATTTCATGAATCTTTGCCTCAAAACTATGTCAATGACATTCTTCTTAATTGCCAACTAACTTATTCATACCTGTATGGAGATGTGTCCTGAAAAATGACTTCTTAATTAACCAATATGATACATTCTGCACCTCCAACAAACCACTCTGAATCTGTCTTCCCAAAATCTGCAAACAACCACTTTAGACTGGCCGAAATATAGTTCTCTAATATGTAATGGATACAAGTGCTTAGATTCCCCCTCTTAAACATTCACATTTCTAGGAGTATCCAAGATGGATGGCTTAAAATGATGGATGAAGTCACTCTGATGTGGAGTCATCATTAACATATTCCTCTTTACCTGTAGATTCATCATGACTTTGCACTACTGCAAATCCTGAGAGTATGATTTCTAGGAGTACTTCATTCACCTGCTCTTTGTTCACCTACTCTTTTTTTTCTTTCCTTCTTATCCAAACTTTATTGCACCTGATATTAGTGTTTTCTTTCATGGAATTATCCATCATGCTTCTACAATTACGAGCACAATGTCCATATTTTTGTCATTTGTAACATTCAATATTGTAGGGAACGACATAAGCATTTATTTCTTGAATATTTCTTCCATAAGCTCTGCAGTCTACATCTTTTTGTCCAAATTTATTACAAGTAAAACAATGACCATGAAAGAAACTTTGATACCTAGAAGTAAATGATCTTCTTTATGATGTAGTCCTTCTGAATTCATTCCTTATTTGATATTTTCTTGTCCTTCTGAATTCATGCCTTATCTGATATTTTCTTCTATTGTTTCCTTCACAATGATTCAAGCTTATTTGATACATGGGGATAGAAGGTCCTCTTTGAGATACATCTCTTTTGTATTCATTCCTCTTTGACTCTTGTTGACCATGATTCCTTCCTTTGAGAGTGTCTGCATAATTTGTGGCCTTGTCTTCATTCTTCCTTTCCGACAAACTAGAACTCTTATCTTCAACTTTCATTACTAGTTGTGTGGAGATTCCTTTCTCTTCGACATTCTTGTTGGGATTGGTATCTGCATCTTCTTTATATGAGATCTCAATAATGTATCCAAGACTTGTTTTATTGAATTTTGACCTTTTACAACTGATAATATATTCTAGTAATTGAGAGCTCTTTAATTTATTGTTGAGATTGGCAACTTCAACCCTGAATGTAACAACTCATTCTTCAAGCTTCACACAATCTTCTTCTTTCTTCATCGTATGGATCTTCATTACTTATTCCATTCTCTTTGCTTCTTCAAGTTGGGTTTTCAAGGAGATGATTTCTTCTTCAAATGTTCTTTATTATTGACTAAATAAAGTTTCAAGCTTGTTTAAGTCCTCATATATTTCCTTGATATGATTTTCCAAAATATCTTCCCTCTTCTCTGTTTCCTTTCTTTGTGATACTATTTTAGGTTCCAAACACTCATTTATCCTATGTTTTTCTTCCAACTAATTTTTGATAGTTTCTTCAATCACTTTGGCTTCTTCCAACTGATCTTTTAGGTTTATGATATTGTGATGGGATTCTTCATAATTTGTGTTCAATTCTTCCTTTATGGACTTGTTTTCCTTCCTTTCTTTTCTTATCTCACTTAAGGAACTGATTAGTTTAGCCTCAAGATCCTCTACGCCTACTTCACAATCTTCTTCTTCTAAATTTGTTTGACATGGTGATCAACTATTTTCTAGTTATGTCCTTGTATCTTCTTTAGCATTATTTGGATCTATGATAAGAGGAGATCTCTTATAATAGATATTATGTCACTTATCCAAAATTTCTTTGTCCGATGAACATTTCCCACTTTGGATTTTACCAGATCAGATAATCTATCCAAGATTATATCCATTGCTATTTTTTTGTTCCTTTTTAATTCCTTCTTGGCTGCAGTCTTCAGTTTATTTGACACGATGTATCCTAAAACAATTAAGTACCAAACATCACACCCATGTGGCTCTAAAAATACTTTCATTCTTAAGATCCATATATCATAGTGATGACCATCAAAAATTGGTGTTCCATTCTTAATGTACTCCATGATCTACCTTCCAGTGGTTAGATTGTTTCTTGAAGAACCTACTCTGATACCAATTGTTGGAATATTCACAAATACTGAGAGGGGGGGTGAATCAATATTGAAATTTTTTTACCAATTTAAATCAAAACATGTAATCTTCAATGATTCCATTCACTTATGATTGCATTTAATATATAACCATAAACAATGCATCACATCATAAAAAAAAATACACAATACACCAAAATTTTACGTGGAAACCCAAATGGGAGAAAACCACAGAATGATTTCTTATATATCAAATTATTACATTCATATGAAGAACCAACTTCCAAAATTCTCCAACATCAATTGGAAGGAGGCCCCAACCCCCTATTTACAAGCTCCAACATGAAGGAAGATCCAAATCCCTATATTCTCCATATTTGAATGAAAGGAGGCTACAACCCCCTAATTTACAGGCTCCAACCTGAAGGAAGCTCCAACTCCCTATATTCTTCGGCTTCAACTAGAAGGAGGCTACAACCCCCTTTCCTTGCCCCTTCCTTCTGCCTTGAAATATATGTGTAGACTCAAACTGTCATTGTCACTGTCCTTGATACTGTCACTGATATTTTCACTGATACTCAACCTATCACCAACCTATCATTGTCCCTGTAACTAATATTGATACCTCATTATCAACATCATCATCAATGAGACCATATCTACTCTCATAAATCATACACTAAGACCATCACCAAGATGTTCATAAAACCATATGCTAAGACATGTGTTCCATATCATCCATGTAACAAGCATGTTCCATATTCATAAACCATGTGCCAATATATACCTCAAACATGTGCCATAACATCCATCAACAATGTACTAAAACATGTTCCATCACATCCATCA
Source organism: Picea engelmannii (assembly GCA_009831015.1). Taxonomy (NCBI): domain Eukaryota; kingdom Viridiplantae; phylum Streptophyta; class Pinopsida; order Pinales; family Pinaceae; genus Picea; species Picea engelmannii. The sequence continues at coordinate 1,765,788 of ML778123.1, read as the reverse complement.
ACCATGTACCAAGATTTGCCTCAAAGATGTAAACTGTAACATAGCCACTACCTATAATCAATTTTTTTTCGTTGATTTCTCAACAATGAGAATCCCTGAAGCTTGCAGAAGAAAAATGCCAATCCCCGATCCACAGGTCTTTCATTCACCTACTCGGCTCTCTGCACATAACCGTGGTCTTTCTTGATAACAATTTCGGGGTTTTCGGGGTTTCGTCCTTTCAGATGTCGAGGGTTCCTATGCTCTTGATTTCCCGATCTCCGATGAGCTCTCTTCCGGCCTTAGCCCCTCCTGGCTATGCCCTCTAGTCCATATGACCACTTTCATAAGACCGCAACCTTATATCCTCCTATCAGGGTTTCAGACTTTCAAGTGCCAAAATGCACTTGCCCTCAAGATCCGCGATTCCTCGAATCCCAACACGCTCTTTACGCACTAGCTCTCCTGGCTAGGCCCCTGGCCCATATGACCACTATCCTCGTGACCGCAGTCTTATCACCTATCGGTGCTTCGGGGTTTCCAATGCCAAGGTGAAATCGTCCTCAGGATTCGCGATCCCTCAAATCCCGACTCCCCGCTATGCTGACAGCTAGCAGCTCCTGTCCACCTTTATCTTAATCGATGGTCGTGATCGTCTACTGGATCAACGGTCCCTAATCTCTCTCGGGGTTCGAGGTTTCAAATGTGGAAAAACATTTGCCCACGGGACTACCAATCCCTCAAATCCTGATTCTCCGCCATGTTGACAGCTGGCCCCCACACAACGTAGCTTTCCTCCTTCTTGTCGGGGTTGGCGAATCCAAAATGCCCAAACCTCTTGTCACCAGGATCCCTGATATCCCGATGGCTATAATGTCGATGGACGACTTCCTGTCGAGACCTTCCCTGATGGCTCCGATTGCTTCCACGCGTACCTTCCAGATGGATAGTTCTGATTAACTCTCAGGGTTTCGAGACTTCTGATGTCCTGGACAGCTCGTCCCTATGACTCGCGAAATGCCGGACTCCGACTCCCTACGGATCTCTGACACATCTCCCAAGTGGATGGATGGTTCAGATCGCTCCTCGCGTTTTTGAGACTCCTGATGTCCCGGCTTTCACGACCTCAAGAACTCTGATTTCCTGAATTCCGATATCCCGATGTCTAGTGTCCAGATCTCCGGAATGGATGATCGCGTGACACGCGTCCTCTCTTAGATGGATGGTCCAGATCATTTCCAAGTAATTTCCCCTAGAAATTCCTGATCTCATGTCATCGAGGCTTTCGATTTCCTGATATGTGATACCCCGATGAGCCAACCCTCCTTTTGGGAATTTTCCTTCTGTTCACGAGCTTAACCCTCGCGCAACTTCTGTCAGGTTCAATGGCTGATGGGTATCTTCTCAAGATCTAACGGCTCAGATCTATCCCACCATGCGCATCCTTCCACTACTTCGTGGATGTGGAAAGATCAACGGTCCAAATGTCCTCATGGACCTTGGGGGGGGGGTCTACGATCCCGATTTCATCGCTATTTACGAAGATAGAGAGAAAAAGGGGCAAGGTATGTAACGCCCTTATTACTTTCGTCAATCTGATGGTCGTGACTAACCATGGGTCTTCTAACAGGATCTCATCCGTCGATTTGTTACTTATCCCTACGTTGCTACTTCGGAATTTTAAGAGGGTCATTCCTCCTCGTACTGGGTTATTAAGACTTGCACATTCAAGTCCTGTTTCCAGGTTCTTGGTAAACCCTTCCAAGGGGGGGGGGGGGGGAATCTCTGTGAAGAGATCTATACTGGGGCATTCCCGGAGACAGATAAGAGTAAACATCTTCCCAAGATCGGGTTGGAAGCCTAACTTAGTACAACCTAGGCATAATTAGATTCATTTATCAACGTAAGTCATGCATCGTTTCCTCTGTTATAAGCATATGTCTATTATTTCTTATCAAAACACTGCACAAACATTCTTACACTAAAATCGTTCATAATTTCACAGTTCTATGAGCATATATATATATCAGTATATGAATTTCAAGATGCAATACATAAAACACTTATCAGAAATAACACCAGAAGTGGGTGAAACTGCTGAGAGGGGTGATCGTTTCCACCCAACCGTAGGCGTAGCGACTCCCAGCGGATTTACCACTAGCCACCCCTGAGCTGAGACCACGATGCTCTGAGAATGTATCTCTCTGTCTGCCAGTGACCAGGAGCGAAGGTTGCAATCCTTCCTCTCTTCTATCACTCACTCTGCGTAATGCCAGAGTTCCCCTCGCATCTACCCCCAAATCGCTTCTACCATACGCCTTATCCTCTTCTGAGGTTGCGTGTGGCACGATTTCCCTCACGTTGATCAGGCCTGATGGCTCTACGGATGAGCAGTTCACCATCCCATCCCTCACTTATCCATCCACCTACCAGCCTGCGAGACATTAAATTCGGGGCCAGGGAGCCACTTTTGGTTCTCTGGGCCAGTGGAGTCCAAATACGGTGTTAATTCTCGGTGGAAGTTAACGCCACCTTTCCAGGTGCCTTCCACCGCCATCATGGTCTCTTTTGTGCACATCCCCGCTCAGCAGGCCTATAATAAATTCAAAATGTTATTCACATTCATTGGCCTCTTCCTCAAGGTCCATTTACATCACGTATTCATATTTATGAGTTTGCCATAGTTCTTGGCTAGTCCAGTTATATTTACAAGCTGGTGGAAACAGGGAGTTACAATTCCCTCCCCCTTAAAAAGGGAACATCATCCTTGATGTTCTTATCTACTAACATGTATTGCATGTACAGAAGTAAACAAAATAGGATATGCCTGTCTCATGACATCCTCCATTTCCCATGTAGCCTCATATGGGCCAAAATGTTTCCAATGCACCTTGACCTGTGCAATGGTTCTGTTCCGGAGCGGGGTTTACTTTCTATCCAATATGCATTGGGGTTCTGGTAGAAATTCTCCCTCTGATTCCACCTAGATCACAGACCACTCAATTATATGATTAGCATCATGTACATATTTCTTCAATAATGAAACATGGAAAACATTATGTTCTTTTACTGTGGGAGGAAGTGCTAGTCGATAGGCTACAGGTCCCACTCTACCTAGAACCTCAAAGGGTCCACAATACCGGGGTGCCAATTTGGCACAAGCTCCCATTTTCATGGAACTCATTCTGGACTTAATTCTGAGGTATACATGATCTCCCGTTTGGAACTCTCTTGGAGTTCTCTTTTGATCAGCATAACTTTTCTGTCGGTTCTGAGCGACCTTCAAATTTTGTTTTATCTGAGTCACTTGTTGTTCCATTTATTTCAACATATCGGGTCCAATAGAAATCATGTTTATAGGGTTACTCCAACTGACTGGAGTATTACACGGCCTACCATAGAGGACCTCGAAAGGATTCATATTTAAGGATGCTTGGTAGCCGTTGTTGTAGGCGAATTCTACCAATGGCAGGTAGTCTTCCCATTTCCTGGGTTGATGCATTACATGCATCCTTAACATATCTTCTAATATTTGATTTACTCTTTCTATCTGTCCATTGGTTTGAGGGTGATAGGCAGTGCTAAACAACAATTTAGTCTTTAATCCCGCCATCAACGACTTCAAAAACTTGGAAGTGAATTTTTTGTCTCTGTCAGATATTGTCTCCCTCGGTATGTCGTGCAATCGGAATACCTCTTTCATGAATACCTAGGTGATATCTATCACCTTGCAGGTTTATTTGATGGGAATGAAATGAGCAGACTTGCTCAGTTTATCCACCACTACCATAATGGCATCATTATGTTTGGTTGAAGTTGGCAATCCAATGATAAAATCCATGGAGATGGTTTCCCATTTCCATTCTGGGATGGGTAGAGGGTGTAGTAGTCCGGATGGGTGTCGATGTTCCTCTTTAACCTGTTGGCATTCTATGCATTGGGCCAAATATTTGGCTATGTCCTTTTTCAATCCAGGCCAATAAAATTGTTTTCGGGTGGTAGTAATCATTTTCTGGTATCCTGGGTGACCATTGTAGGGTCTTTTATGTAGTTCATCCATGATGAACCTCTTCAAGTCATCACAATTGGGAATGTACAGTCTATCTTTGTAAGTGAGCAGGCCTCCTTCGGTCATCTGATAGCCTTCATATTTTTCTCCAGAGGGTTCTTGTTGTAGGTACAGGTTCACATTTCGAACGAAAGGATCTGTTTCTTGTGCCTTTTTGACTCTAATCTTGACATCTGTCTCACAGGTACTCACTGTTGCAAGGTGAATCGTTCTCATGCTTCTGCTGAGGGCATCGGCCACCCTATTCTCTTTTCCTTTAATGTGTTTGATTTCAAAGTCAAATTTGCTAAGGAGGGCCATCCATCTGGCTTGTCTAGCATTAAGCTTTGGTTGGTCGAACAAATACCATAATCCATAGTGATCTGTCATAAGCACAAAGTTTCTTCCCAAGAGGTAATGCTTCCACATTTTTAAGGCATGCACTATGGAAGCCAGTTCTAGATCATGAGTCACATAATTGACCTCATGTTCATTCAATTTTTGGGATTCATAGCAGATCACCTTTCCTTCCTGCATAAGGACTCCTCCGAGCCCTTCCTTACAGGAATCCGTGCACACAAGGAAGTCAGCTTCTGGATCAACGATTTTCAACACAGGTGCATGGGTTAATAGATGTTTCAAGGTTTGAAATCTTTCTTCACATTGCTATGTCCACATGAATTTTGTCCCCTTCTTCTGGAGGGCAGTGATTGGACAACCAATCTTGGAGAAATATTTTATAAATCTCCTACAGTATCCCACCAATCACATAAAGGATCTGATGTCTGAGACATCCTTTGGGGTGGGCCATTCCATGATAGACCTGATCTTGTCAGGATCTACTGCTACCCCTTCTTCGGACAAAACATGTCCCAAGTAATGTATTTGCTTCTGAAAGAAGTCACATTTGCTGAATTTAGCATAGAGCTGATGCTCTCTTAGCACTTGCATCACAAGTCTAAGGTGCTCTTCATGTTCTTCTCTATTCTTAGAGTAGATTAATATGTCATCAATGAAGACTAGTACAAATTTATCTAAAACTTTACTGAGTACATTGTTCATTAAGCACATGAAAGTGGCAGGGGCATTGGTTAACCCAAATGGCACTACCACAAACTCATAATGACCATACCGTGTCTGGAAAGTGGTTTTATGGATGTCTTCACCCTTAATTCAGACCTGATGGTATCCCGACCTCAAGTCAATCTTTGAGAAAATAGACGCACCCCCCAACTGATCAAATAGATCATTGATCCTGGGCAAGGGGTATTTGTTCTTTATGGTTACTTTATTAAGTTGTCTGTAATCTATACACAGTCTAAGGGTGCCATCCTTCTTTTTCAAAAACAGGACTGGTGCTCCCCATGGGGACACGCTGGGTCGAATATAACCCTTATCCATCATTTCTTTCAATTGAAATTTGAGTTCAACTAACTCAGGTGTGCTCATCCGGTAGGGTGTTCTAGACACCGGCATCACTCCTAGTGTGAGCTCTATCGAGAAGTCAATGTCTCTTCTCAGAGGTAGACCTGGTACCTCTTTCGTAAACACATCTCTGTACTCTCTCAGGATAGGGTGATCATCCAGGCTTGGTTCAGCGCCTTCGATGGTTTTCAATACCTATATTTCATATAGGGGGCATCCCTTTCGGCAATACTTTTTCATTTGCAGGGCTGATATTTGTCTCACCGAGATCGGTTTTGGGATTCCTTGGAGGGTTATCCATTTTCCTTCTTTGCTCACACATTCTAAGGTTTTATGGTAACAATCCAGTTTGGATTTATGAGTGGCCATCTAGTCCATACCAATCAACAGGTCGTATGATCCCAGAGGTAATACATTAAGGGTTGCTTGGGTGGGGATTTCACCCAACATTAATTGGCAGGCTGGTATGACCTCCACTACCTTTCTTTTGGTGCCCGTGGCTAGCTGTACTAACCATGGTTTAGTTTGCTTTTGTGGTTGTAGTTTACACTTATCAACAACTCTAGGGGCTATATAACTCAAATTTGAACCAAAGTCAATCAAAACAAACACTAGATGGTTGGAAATCATACCTTCTATTTCCACCACTGAAGCTTGGTGGTCAGCTTGGTTATTATCCAAGGCTGCATAAATCTGCAACACACTCCTTGCCACATCATTGATTGTGGTAGTTTCCTGAATGTTGTAGACTTTCCGACTATTCTGTTGTTGGTGTGGACAGTCTCTCAGGATATGCTCTTCTCCGTAACCCCAACATTTCAGAGGTTCTTTCTTTGGGTTATTAGTTTTCACTGGCATAGGTCCAGAAGTCTTGTTTCTGTCCACCAAGGGAAAGTTCTGTTGGAGTACACTCTAGGCTGGATAGTTCGTTCTGGGGTTCTTTTTGTAGTTTTTAAATCCTGAGGATTTTCTCCCCTTTTTCTAAAACCTTGAACCACTCTTCTGTTTCCAGTCTCCACAAGATTATGTCCGATGTCCATATTTTTCATGACAATATGTTTCCTTTCATATAGTGTCTTCTAAGGTCTTTGGCTCGTCGAATTCGATTCGGTTCCGGTATTCCTTGGGTAGCCCACTAGTGAATCGTTGTGACTTCTCCTTCTCTTCTTTGATGTAGGGTACATATCTCAATAAGTCGAGGAATTTGTTGACATATTCCTCCATAGTAAGTTGTCCTAGTTTGAATTCATAGAACTCTTTAGCCTTCTCTTCGAAATATCTTTCCGAGAAATACTTCTTCCGGAAGTACTTCTCAAACCATTTCCAAGACAGGTCCTCCTCGCGGACCCCTTTCATATTCTTAAGGTCTTCCCACCAGATGGAAGCCTTTCCATTCAGATTGAAAGTGGCCACTCGGGCCTTCAAATTCTCTGAAAACTCATGGACTCTGAAATATTTCTTCAATCCAAGTAGCCAGGCCTTGGCTTCCTCTCCCTTCTTTATCTCGCCGTCAAAGGAGGGAGGTTTGGCCCTTTTGAATTCCTCAAATTTATGACTCTTGGAAGTCTTTTGCTTCTTCTATTTTCTTTGAGAATAGGAACTGGTCCTACTGCTGGAAGAGCCTTCTGAATCGCTAGCTTCCTTCTCAGTGGAATCGTCTGGCACTGGTCCCTTACCTCTGGGGTGGATCTTTCTTGACGTGCTTCTCTCAGTATGGCCACTGATACGACCATGATTCTGCATCTCAGGTTCATGCTGTATTTGTCGTTGTAGGTCGGATAAGCTCTGCAGCAAAACTGCATTAATTTTGGTTTTCTTTTCTTGTTCTTTCATCGTTCTTTCATTGTCGGCCTTGAAGCTTTGCAATTCGACCATGAGACTCCTCAGAGTCTCGTCTAGGTCTGGAGGGGTCCCTATTTCTCTTCTTTCGTCAGACTCTTCGCCTCTGTTGTGGGAGCCTTCTCCCACCTCTTGGTGGGTAACCATACTCTGCGTCTCTAGATTCCCATGGTTGATCGTCCGCTTGAGTGAAAAGACAAACACTGGATATTAGTCAAGAGTTAAATACATTTTATAATTTGCACATGATTTATAACTCTCTCACATGCATACACAGTCGGTTTCTCATTTTCAAGTTTTTAATCCTGGACAAGAGATTTAAGTTAGGGGGTTACTCCTCGTAGGAGTTCTTCGAACGGAGATTATGCGCAACTCATTCATGAGCCCAATCAGGCCGAGTGTTGTAACCATTCTCTGATACCACTTTGTAACATACCCACTACCTATAATCAAATTTTTTTCGTTGATTTCTCAACAATGAGAATCCCCGAAGCTTGCAGCAGGAAAATGCCAATCCTCGATCCACAGGTCTTTCATTCACCTACCCGGCTCTCTTCACATAACCGTGGTCTTTCCTGATAACAATTTCGGGGTTTTCGGGGTTTCGTCCTTTCAGATGTCGAGGGTTCCTATGCTCTTGATTTCCCGATCTCCGATGAGCTCTCTTTTGGCCTTAGCCCCTCCTGGCTATGCCCTCTGGTCCATATAACCACTCTCATAAGACTGCAGCCTTATATCCTCCTATCGGGGTTTCGGAATTTCAAGTGCCAAAATGAACTTGTCCTCAGGATCCGCGATTCCTCGAATCCCAATGCACTCTTTACGCACTAGCTCCCTTGGCTAGGCCCCTGGCCCATATGACCACTATCCCCTTGACCACAGTCTTATCACCTATCGGGGATTTGGGGTTTCCAATTCCAAGGTGCAATCGTCCTCACGATTCGCGATCCCTCAAATCCCAACTCCCTGCTATGCTGACAGCTAGCAGCTCCTGTCCACCTTTACCTTAATCGATGGTCATGATCATCTACTGGATCAACGGTCCCTGATCTCTCTCAGGGTTCAGGGTTTCAAATGTCGAAAAACATTTTCCCACGGTACTACCGATCCCTCAAATCCTGATTCTCCACCATGTTGACAGCTGGCCCCCACACAACGGATCTTTCCTCCTTCTTGTCGGGGTTGGCGAATCCAAAATGCTCAAACCTCTTGTCACCAGGATCCCTGATATCCTGATGGCTATAATGTTGATGGACGACTTCCTGTTGAGACCTTCCCTGATGGCTCTGATTGCTGCCACGCGTCCCTTCCAGATGGACAGTCCTAATTATCTCTCGGGGTTTCGAGACTTCTAATGTCCTGGACACCTCGTCCCTAGGACTCTTGAAATGTCAGACTCTGACTCCCTACGGATCTCTGACATGCGTCCCAAGTGGATGGATGGTTCAGATCGTTCCTCGCGTTTTTGAGACTCCTGATGTCCCGACTTTCATGACCTCAGGAACTCCGATTTCCCGAATGCCAATATCCCGATGTCTAGTGTTCGGATCTCCAGAATGGATGATCGCGTGACACGCGTCCTCTCTTAGATGGACGGTCCAAATCATTTCTGGGTAATTTCCCCTGGAAATTCCCGATCTCATGTCATCGAGGCTTTCGATTTCCTGATATGTGATACCCTGATGAGCTAACCCTCCTTTCAGGAATTTTCCTTCTGTTCACGAGCTTAACCCTCGCGCGAATTCTGTCAGGTCCGACAGCTGACGGGTATCTGCTCAAGATCTGACGGCTCAGAGTTGTCCCACCACGTGCATCCTTCCACTACTTCGTGGATGTGGAAAGATCAACGGTCCAAATGTCCTCATGGACCTTGGGGGGAGGTCTACGATCCCGATTTCATCGCTATTTACGAAGATAGAGATAAAAAGGGGAAAGGTATGTAACGCCCTTATTACTTTCGTCAATCTGACGGTCATGACTGACCATGGGTCTTCTAACAGGATCTCATCCGTCGATTTGTTACTTATCCCTACGCTGCTACTTCGGAATTTTAAGAGGGTCATTCCTCCTCGTACTGGGTTATTAAGAC
>ML778123.1:1726666-1739084 GCA_009831015.1 Picea engelmannii | reverse complement strand
GTAAAATATTATGCAAAACAGATTAAACGTATAGTAATGAGAAGGGACGTTGTATACCTTTGGGATGATCAGATAAAGTGATAGTATGAGTCTAAATATGGGTGATCAAGAGTATAATAGTGGAAAAAAGTATAGGCAAAAGGGTACATTGTGTGGTCCTAACAAAGACTACACATGTTTCTGTTAGACTCTGACTTCGTATGCGATCTAATTGTGGCGAGCCCTAAAAACATTGTTTAGGACCTCAAAATGGCCCTGGAAGTTAGGGACCCAAAAACTAGGAAAAAACTGCCAAACTGGAGAACTACAAAAATGAACAAGTTGGAATAGGTGGGAGGCCACCGAAATCCATCTGGATCATTCCTCCCCCCTTAGGAAGAAATGGTCTCCATTGTGTTGAGTTCCCCCATCATATGAGGAAATGTCTATTGAATTTGGCCACGGGTGAGCCACTTGCCTTGGTGCAGGAGTTGTCGTGCTTTGACAACTCGATAAAGCTAGATCCTTTTATGTCAAGTTCCCTTGACCTCTTTTTCCACAATCTGATCAATGGATGCTTGTTTCATGTAGTCAGGTTTGAGCTCTCTCGATGTCAATTGTTCTGTTATCTTTGAGGTGTCCAATAATGGTAGGAAGTATGGATGAAAGAGAGCCACATTGAATATTGGGTGTAGACCAAGGAAGGGGGGAATGTTGAGCTCAAAATAATTGTCACCCAAAACCTTGGTGATGGCGTAAGGTCCATAATAGAGTGGAAGAATATTCTGATGGGGCCCTATGAGGCATTCTTTCTGCAAGTGCAACCAAACTTTGTCTCCCATCTGAAACTTATGTGGCACCCGGTGTTGTTCATGGCACTACTTGTACTTGGCATTGGGCTTCTTTAAAATCTCCTGAACCTGTTGGTGGATGTGTTGGATCCACTCAATAAATGGGGTGGCTTTGTCAGCTTCAGTTGGAGTGAGGGACGATTCGGTCGAATTGATCTCAAGGGGAAGTGCAACATCCATGTGTCCCAATGGTTTGAATCCTAACCCCACATGAAAGGGGTTGTGGTCGGTTGAGCTATGTAGTGCTTGGTTGTAGCTATGATGAACATAGGGAAGAATCTCATCCCATGTCCGAGGGTTCTTGTAATTTTACATGCACAGGATATCCATGATCATTCGATTGACGACCTCAGTTTGGCCATCTGTCTGGGGTGGAAAGCAGGGGATTTGGTGAGCTTGGTGTCCAACAGTCACCAAAGGCTCGACCAGAATGTGCTGAGGAACCAACTCTCTCGATCTAAGACAATGGTTTGTGGGATTCAAAAATGTACCCATACTCGTTCAAAGAATAGCTTGGAAGTGGCCTTTGTTGTGATGCTCTTCTTGCAGGCAACCAGAATCACCATCTTGGAAAAATGATCAACAACCAAAAAAACACAATCATTTCCCCTCTTGGTGGATGGAAGGCCCGACATGTAGTCCATTGAGATTTATTCCCATGGCCTATCAGGAGTAGGAAGAGGGGTGTAAGGTCCCTGTTTCTTAGTGTTCAGTTTGGCAATAGTACATGTGGTGCAAGATCGAATATACTTGATGACATCCCATCGAAGTTTTGGCCAGTAGAAATTTTTCTGCAGCACGACCACTTTCTTTTTGACGTCGAAGTTTCCTGCCACCCAACTGTAGTGGGATTCCCAGATCAGTTTCTCTCACTCACTTGATGGAACACAAATATGGCCCAGATGGCATACAACCCATCCTGAAGATGGAAATTAGAAACAACTGCGTTTGTGCCCAACATTTGGTAGGTGGTGGTGAAGTCAGGTCTATCTCATAGAGGTGGGGCCATCCCGAGGTCTCATGGACGTAAGAGTCTAGAACCGTGGTGAGTGTTGTGACTGGAGGTCGGCTAAGGTAGTCAACAAATCTGTTGGTACTTCCTGTTTTATACTTGATGTTGAGGTGGAACTTCTGCAAGTAAGTGGACCATTTATGATGGTGGTCATTCTACAATTTGCCTTGTGTCTACATGAACTACAATGGATTATGATTAGTGTGGATGACTGTCTTTTTCCCAAGAATGTAATGCCTCCACATGTGATAGTATTGCACAATGGAGTACATTTGTTTTTCGTACGTAGGGTACTTACGGACAACATCGAAACGTTTCTCACTATGATAGGCCATGGGGTGGTCGTACTGAGTGATAACGATGCCCACAACATAGTCTGAAGCATCTGTCTCGATCTCAAAGGGTTGTTGCAGGTCCAATAGTGAAAGTACTAGGGTTGAGCACACATGCTACTTCAAATCATTGAAATATTGTTGTTGGGATAGGCCTCACACAAATGTTTCCTTACTAGCACCCCTCGTTACTTGGATGAGCGCCCATCCGATAGGGGAGAATCCCAACATGAACCTGCGATAGAAATTGGCCATGCCCAAGAATATTTGAAGCTAAGTGAGTGTGGTTGGGGCTGGCCAGTCACAGATGACCTATATCTTGGTTGGATCTACATGCACACCATGCTGATCAACGATGTATCATAGGTAATGGACCCTGTCCATGCCGAAGAAGCATTTTTTGAAGTTGGCATATAGCTTGTCTTGTCGCAAGGTGTGTAGAACCTACTGAATATGCTACAAGTGTTTCATCCAAGTCTTGTTGTAGATGAGGATGTCATCTAGATACACCATTACAAAAGTATTAGTTAAAGGTCGCAGGATATCGTCTGTTATCCTCATGGAAGTTGTTGGAGCATTTGTCAAACCAAAGGGCATAACCAACCATTCGAAAAGACCCTCTTTTGACTTGAAGGTAGTCTTCCATACATTTGTCTATTCTATTAGGACCTGGTGGTATTCAGACTTCAGATCAATCTTACTGAAGTATTTGGCCCTCGTGAGTTGATCAAGGAGGTCGCTGATTTGGGGAATCGGGTACCGGTTCCAGACTATTATTTTATTCAGGGCCTGGTAATCAATGCAGAGTCGTTAGGTCCTGTCTCTCTTCTGCACCAGCACAATTGGGCTCCCACAAGGTGATGAGCTAGGAAAGATGTGCCCCTTGTGGAGAATTTCTTGGATCTTCCTCTTGATCTAAGAGATGACCTTCCTACATTTCTTGGAAGAGATTAAGGAAATAACACTAGGAGGGACTACCTCAGGTATCCTGTACAATTTCCTGTTCAAAGTAATAATAACACTTCAAGGCCTAGACTCATATACAACATGATGTTTCCATATATAAAGTTGGCCCAAAAGAACATTAAAAAATTCGAGAGGAGAAACATCATACACTACCTCATCCTTGAAGGGATTGATGTCGTAGGACAGTCGACATTGTTGGCTGACATGGAGATCATTTCCTTGGTAGAGCCATCCAATGGTGTAGGGTTGCGGGTGCGGCATTGTCAGTAGGGATAGACACTTGACAACCTCTACTGAGATGAGGTTCTTATGGCCACTATTATCAACGATGAAGTACAGTGGGGTGCCTTTCACCCACATCTGTGAATGTGTTACACATTATTTTCATCACCCTTATAACCGTTAATGGTGTAAACCTATATGTTGCCTTCAGAGAGGTCAATGGCCTGAATTCCTGAAGAATGAAGGGAGAAGAAATTTTACTGAGAGAAGAAGTTGTATTTTCCTTTGTAAAAACCCTATTAAAGAGGATTTCCATAGGCTGCACTATAGCTAGGGTGAGGAAATTATTGGTTTCCACAGGCTGCACTATAGCTAGGGTGAGGAAATTACTAGTTTTCACAGGTTGCATTATAGACAGGGTGAGGAAATTCTTGGTTTCCATAGGCTGCACTATAACCAGGGTGAGGAAATTCCTAGTTTCTGCAGGTTGCACTATAGCTAGGCTGCGGAGTTTCTGTAGGCTGCACTATAGCTAGGGTGCGGAAATTCCCATATGTGGAAAAAATGAGTGTCTTCTCGATGCTTCTAGAAGGATAAGCTTCTATGGTCAGGTGGCCTCTGAACAATTTCGATCTTACTCGCTTTCATGATTTAGTGGGATCATCCTAACCTCCTCACCTTATCCTCTTCAGCATATACAATAAGAGAAGCTCTCATGGAGAAAGTTAGCTTGATTGGGGTTGGAAAGTTCTTGGGCCTTTGAGATTAGAAATTTGGCTTGAGATTGTTAGCCTGGTATGTTGAATTTGAGCTTTTCTTTGTCAAGATATATTAGGAGTAGCTATCAGATCCAGAGTCTCTGAATCCATTGGAGCATGAAGTGTGTGGGAAGAAGGGAACTGTTGGGAGGAACCTTACGACATCAAGGCTTCCAGTTGTAATCTCTCTTCCTATTATTTAATAAAATACAGTGGCATGCTTCTTTCCCATAGAATTATCTTTATTTTATTTCATAATTCCTTGATCATATGCATAGGTTGTCATTGAATATACTTCTATTCCTTTCAATTTGGTTGGTTTGTGTCTCACTGTAGGATCAATATCACAATAGCATGGGAGTGAAATAGGAACAACAAAGAAATAAGGAAGCGACACTTAAAGGTATGTCTCTCGTCTTTTATTTGGTAGTAAATTCGATGATTAGAGCCTGGGGAAAAAACCATGTTTTGTCTTGTTTTTTTATAGATCTAGGTGGATATAGGGAGATTAGTTTATGTCCACATTTACCGATTTATCCTACAATAGAATGGAAAAGGCTTTCTTTCCTTTAGATTGCCTAGTTCACCGGGCTGGATCTTGGCAGTAGCAACGATGGAACTGGGTTCCATATAAATGACATGTCTCCCTCTTTCTCATTTTGACTCAAACTCGGAACCCATATCTGATTCATAGGATTTCACTTCTGCCACCAGCGATTAATTTGAGCATCAATCAACACTGTTATGCCAGGGGATCTTATTGAAGTCACACCACTTCCTGGTATCTTTATTTGTCTTTCCGGTGTCCTTCTTTTCTTGCGGCTTGGATTGGTTTTCCTAATCTTGTCCATATTTTCTTTGTCCTTTTATCTGTGGGTAGGGGGCACCCTTTCCTTTCATTTGTTGTGAGGGATTCCCAGCCCCAAATTGTTGCGTGTTTTGTTTGAGCTTCTGCTCGATTTTGATGGCATATCGATAGGTCATGCCCTAGGACGAGATGTATAGAAATTCCATTTTGGTCTGAATGTAGCAATGTAGAGCACCATGATACGTGAGTACCATATTTCTCAACGAATATTTGATACCCATCTTGGTGCGCAAGGTATGGAAGATATTTGTGAACTCAGGCACTGCTTGCTCTCTTTCTTGCCGTAGTGTGGTCCATTTTGTATACAGATCATCATAACTTTCGAATAGGTAGTATTGTTCCTTAATAGCATCACTGAAGGATTCCCAGGAAACACGACTTTAAATAATGAGGGTTCATCTATTTCCTTTTGCTCACAAAAATATTCTCGCCAATCTTTGACATGGGGAACAACTTTGAGGAGAGAAAAAGTAATATTTTCTCTATTCGAAATGTTATGGACAAAAAAATACCCTTCTAGTAGATTCAACCACTTTTATAAAGCAACTCCATCTATCTGACCTTCAAATATAGGAATATCAATGTTTATTTTTACCGTGAAGGGGGTGATCCTCCGCTCGAGGAATATGTGTCATCTATTGGTAACCGCCAAAGGATTTGCGTGAAACTATCCATCGTCTTATTCCTCTGTTGCATGAGGGATTCCTCAAGAAAATTTTTGAAAGGATCTCATGTCCCGTCATATTTATTTTCTACTACCATGAGAGGTCGCTTGGGCGTGTGAGATATTTTTTCCTCAAGAGAAACAAGCTCGAGACCCAATTCTTTGTACCCTGACCTCGTTGGGGACATGCATTAAGAACGATAAGGAATAGACCTCTCTGATACCACTGATCTAGATTTTATGAGAAGAATGAAATGAATACAGATTGATAAAAGATGCTTAATGTATAATAGCAAAGATACAGTAAAACTAGTTTCTATTCAATAAGGAAATAAGCTCTAACTATAAAATGCAGCGGCAAACAATCTTGTTGGAATGGTGGCGGCTTGTCTCTGAGAAGATATGTGACGGTTTTGCTCATTCGCAAGAATATGATTATAATGAGGCTCTTAATGCTTATTTACAATAATCTTGAATTCCAAAACCCTATACATCCAAAAACCTAACCCTAGGAGATGAAGTGCCAAAATTCATGTGGACCCCATTGGGGTAAGCTAGTACATCAACTTCCTAGGGTCGTAACTTTTGCATAAGATATTCATTTTAGGAACACGATGGCCCATTGGAAATCTCTATCCGAGGAATACATATGTTACTACTAGACTTTTTCTTAGTCAATATTCTAATTATGGATAGCCCTAAAAACAATGTTTAGCACCTGAAAATGGCCCTGGAAGCCAGGGACCCAAAAACAAGAAAAAAACTGGAAACTGGAAAAATTCCAAAATGAACCAGTTGGAATAAGTGGGAGGCCATTGACATCCATATAGATAAATCCTCCCCCATTAGGAAGCAATGGTCTCCATTGTGTTTATTTCCCCCATCAAATGAGGAAATGTCTGCTCAATTTGGCCTGAGCTGAGCTAGATCTTGAGCCACTTGCCTTGGTGCAGGAGCTACCCTGCTTTGACAACTCGATAAAGTTGGATCCTTCATTGTCGAGTGACCTTGAACTGTGTGTCCACAATCTGATCACTAGATACCTATTGCAAGCATTCATGGTTGAGCTTTGTTGGTGTCAATTGTTCTATTATCTCTGAGGTGTCCAATAATGGTGGGAAGTATGGTGAAAGGAGAGCCACATTGAATATTTGGTATAGACCAAGGAAGGGGGGAATGTTGATCTCAAAATCATTGTCACCCACAACCTTGATGATGGTGTAAGGTCCATAACGGAGTGGAAGAAGCTTCCGATGGGGCCCTATGAGGTGCTCTTTCTGCAAGTGCAACCAAACTTTGACTCCAACCTGATACTTATGTGGCACCCAGTGTTGGTCATGGAACTACTTGTACTTTGTATTGGACTTATGTAAAATATCATGAACCTGTTGGTGGATGTATTGGATCCTCTCAATGCACCAGTGGCTTTTTCAACTTCAGTTGGAGTGGGGGATGAGTCAGTTGAATTGGTAACAAGGTGAAGTGCAACATCCATGGGTCCCAATGGTTGGAATCTCAACCCCACCTGAAAGGGGCTGTGGGTGGTTGAGTTATGCAACGCTCGATTGTAGTTGTGTTGAACATAGGGAAGACTTTCATCCCATGTGTGGGGATGATTGGAATTGTACATGCGCATGATATGTACGATCATCCGATTGAAGACCTCAGTTTGGTCGTCTGTCTAGGGGTGGAAAGTAGTGGATTTGGTGAGCTTGGTGTCCAGCAGTGACCAGAGGCTCGACCAGAATGTGTTGAGGAACTGATTATCCTGATATGAGAAAATGGTTAGTGGGATTCAAAAATGTACCCATAATCGTTCAAAGAATATCTTGGCAGTGGCATCTGCTGTGATGCTCTTCTTGTAGGCGACCAGAATCACCATCTTGGAAAAATGATCAACAACCAAAAAATCACAGCCATTTACCCTCTTGGTGGACGTAAAGCCTAACATGTAGTCCATTGAGATGGATTCCCATGGCCTGTCAGGAGTAGTAATAGGGGTGTACAAGCCTTTTTTCTTAGTGGTTGGTTTGGCAATAGCGCAGGAGAAGCAAGATCGGATATACTTGATAACATCCTGTCGAAGTTTTGGCTAGTAGAAATGTTTCTACAACACTGTCACTGTATTTTCAATGCTGAAGTGTGATGCCACCATACTGTAGTGGGATTCCCAGATAAACTTCACTCGCTTGCTTGATGGAACGTGGATATGGCCCAGAGGGCACAAAATCTCGTCCTGAAGATGGAAATTAGTGACAACTGAGTTTACCCCCAACACTTGGTAGGTGGTGGCGAAGTCAGGGTTTGTCTCATAGAGTTGGGGCCATCCGAAGGCCTCATGGATGCAAGAGTCTATCATTGTGGCGAGTGTCACGAATGGAGGTCGATTGAGGTAGTTAGTGAATCTATTGGTACTTTATGTTTTATTCTTGATGTTCATGAGGTGGAAAAACTGCAATTAAGTGGACCATTTCTGATGGTGATCATTCTGCAATTTACCTTGTGTCTGCATGAACTGCAGTGGCTTATGATCAGTGTGGATGACTATCTCTTTCCCAAGAGTGTAATGCCTCCACTGGCGGTAGTCTTGCACAATGGAGTACATTTATTTGTCATACGTAGGGTACTTTTGGACAACATCAGATAGTGTCTCATTATGATAGGCCATGGGGTGGTCGTGCTGAGTGAGTATGGAACCCACAGCATAGCCTGAAGCATTTGTCTTGATCTCAAATGGTTGTTTCCAATCCGGTAATGAAAGTAATGGGGTTGAGCAGAAGCGTTTCTTTAAATCATCAAAAAATTGTTGTTGGGACAGGCCCCACACAAATTTTTCCTTACCACCACCCTCGATTACTTGGCTGAGGGCCCATGCAATATGGGAAAATCCCAACACAAACCTATGATAGAAATTGGCCATGCCCAAGAAGCTTTGAAGCTCAGTGAGTGTGGTTGGGTCTGTCTAGTCACGAATGAACTAAATCTTGGTTGGATCCACATGCACACCATGTTGATCAACAATGTAGCCTAGGTAATGGAACTTGTCCATATCGAATGAGCATTTTTCCAATTTGGCATATAGCCTGTGTTGTCGCAGGGTGTGCAGAACCTACTGAATATGATGCAAGTGTTCTACCCAAGTTTTGTTGTAGATGAGGATGTCATCCAGATACACCACTACAAAAGTATTGGTGAAAGGTCGTAGGATATTGTCCATCATTTTCATGAAATTTGTTAGAGAATTTGTCAAACCAAAGAACATGACCAACCATTCAAAAATACCTTATTGTGACTTGAAGGTGGTCTTCCATACATATTTCCGTTCTATTGGAACCTAGTGGTAGCTAGAATTCAGATCAATCTTACTGAAGTGTTTTCCCTCTGTGAGATGATCAAGGAGGTCGTCGATTCGACAAATTAGGTACCGGTTCTGGAATGCAATTTTATTCAGGGCCCGATAATCAATGCAGAGTCGTCAGGTCCCATATTTCTTCTGCACTAGCATGATTGGGATCCCACAAGGCAATGAGATGGGATGGATGTGCCTCTCTTGGAGAAGTTCCTGGATCTGCCTCTTGATCTCCTCATTTTCCAATAGAGAGCGGTGGTAAACTGGCCCATTGGGTAGTGGTGCGATGGGGGTCAAATCAATGGGATGCTTGAGCTGACAGTGTAGAGGTACCCTGGTTGGTGAGGAGAAGATATCTGAGTATTCTTCCACGACCTTATCCACTTTATTATGTTGTGTGGAGAGATTGTCCATGAAGGCCCTGGATGTGTTTGTGATCTTTCGCTCACTCTGAGAGAGAAACACAAAGAAGACAAACTTCCCAGTCTGAGAGATGACCTTCCTACATTGCTTGGAAGATATCAAGGAAATAGCACTAGGTGGGATTGCCTTGAGTATCCTGTACAATTTCATGTTCAAATTAATAATAACACTTTGAGGCCTAGACTCATATACATCATGACGTTTCCATAAAAAAGGTTGGCCCAAAATAACATTACAAACTTCGAGAGGAGAAACATCACACAATACCTCATCCTTGAAGCGATTGATGTTGTACGACAGTCAAAACTGTTGGCTGACATGGAGATCGCTTCCTTGGTAGAGCCATCCAATGGTGTAGGGTTGCGAGTGTGGAATTGTCAGAAGGGATAGCCACTTGACGACCTCTGCTGAGACAAGGTTCCTCTAGATACCGCTATCAATGATGAAGTGCAGCGGGGTGCCTTTTACCCACATCTGTGAATGGAAAAGGAACTCACCTTCCTCTGGATCATCTGGTTCACCATGTTGGAGCTTGGTGGTAGCAAAGGTGGCACTGGGTTCTGCATCAATGATATGTCTCCCCCTTTCTAGTTTTGATTCAAATTCGGAACCTGCATCTAATTTAGAGGCTTTCACTTATGTCACCAATGAATGCTTTGAGTGGAATTTAGCAGTGTTATGCTAGGGCTCTTATGGAAGTCGCACCACTTCTCAGTATCTTTCCTTGTCTTTTCGATGTCCTTCTTTACTTGTGGCTTGGACTGGTTGTCCTGATGTTGTCCATCTTTTCTCTGTCCTTTGTTTTGTGGGTAGGGGATGCCCTTTCCTTTCTTTTACTGTGAGATTCTTCAAGTCCCAAATTGCCGCATCTTTTGTTTGAGCTTCTACTCGATTTTGATGGCATATCGATAGGCTGTGTCCAAGGATGAGATGTCCAAAAATTCCATTTTTTTCTGAATGTAGCGATGCAGAGCACCGCGATACTTGAGCACCATATATCACTCATAATATTTGATACCCAGCGTGGTGTGCAAGTTATGGAAGATATTTGTGAACGCGAGCACTGTTGGGTCTCTTTCTTGCTACAGTGTGGTCCATTTTGTATACAGGTCATCATAACTTTCAACAGGGTAGTATTGTTCCTTAATAGTATCCTTGAAGGATTCCCAAGTGACCGTGACTATAAATAATTAGGGTTCCTTTGTTTCCTTTTTCTCACAGAAATTTTCCCACCAATCTTTGACATGGGGAATGGCTTTGAGGAGCGCAAAAGTAATATTTTCTCTATTCGAAAAGTTATTGATAGAAAAATATGCTTCTAGTAGATTCAACCACTTGTCTATAGTATTTGTGTCTATTTGACCTTCAAATATAGGAATATCAAAGTTTATTTGTACCTTGAAGGAGGCAGTGCCTCCGCTCGAGGAAGATGCGTCGCCTATTGGTAGTTGCCGAAGGATTTGTGCGAAACTATCCATCATCTCGTTCCTCTGTTGTGTGAGGGATTCCTCAAGTAACATTTTGAAAGGATCTCTTGTCCCATCGTCTTTATTTTATCTTGCCATGAGAGGTCGTTTGGGTGTGTGAGAGATTTTTTCCTCAAGAGAAACAAGCTTGAGACCCAATTCTTTGTACCTTGACCTCATTGGGGACATGTATTAAGAACAACAAGGAGAATACTTCTCTGATACCATTGTTTTGGATTTTATGAGAAGAGTGAAATGAATATAGATTATTAAAGGGTGCTTAATATAGAATAAAAAAAATACAATAAAATTGGCTTCTATTCAATAAGGAAATAAGATGAAATTGTAAAATGCAGTGGAAAATAAGCTTGTTGGAATGGTGGCGGCTTATCTCTAAGAAGAGATGTGACGGTTTCTCTCATTCGCAAGAAGATGATTACAATGAGGCTCTCAAGACCTTTTTACAATAAACATGAATTCCAAAACCCTTGACAATCAAAAACCTGACCCTAGGAGATGAAGCACCAAAAGTCATGTGGGCCCCGTTGGGGTAAGCTAGTACATCAACTTCCTAGGGTCGTAACTTTTGCATACGATATCCATTTTAGGAATATCAAACTTTATTTTTACGTTGAAGGGGGAGTCTCCATTCGAGGAAGATGTGTCGCCTATTAGTAGTTGCTAAAGGATTTGCATGAAATTATCCATCATCTCGTTCCTCTATTGCGTGAGGGATTCCTCAATCAACATTTTGAAAGGATCTCTTGTCCTATCATATTTATTTTCTCCTACCATGAGAGGTCATTTGGGAGTGAAATAGATTTTGTCCTCAATAAAAATAATCTCGAGACCCAATTCTTTGTACCGTGACCTCGTTGGGGACATGTATTAAGAATGACAAGGAGCAAACCGCTCTGATACCATTATTCTGGATTTTACGAGAAGAGTGGAATGAATACAGATTATTAAAATATGCTTAATATAGAATAACAGAGATACAATAAAATTGGTTTCTATTCAATAAGTAAATAAGTTGAAACTGTAAAATGTAGCGGAAAATAAGCTTGTTGGAATGGTGGCAACCTATCTCTGAGAAGAGATGTGACTGTTGAACTCATTCGCAAGAAGATGATTACAATGAGGATCTCAAGGAATTTTTAAAATAAACATGAATTCCAAAACCCTAGACATCCAAAAACCTAACCCTAGGAGATAAAGCACCAAAATTCAAGTGGGCCCCATTGGGTTAAGCTAGTACATCAACTTCCCAGGGTCGTAACTTTTGCATACAATCTTCGTTTTAGGCGCATGATATCCCATCGGAAAGGTCTATCCGAGGACTAAACATGTTTCTAGCATATTCTAATTATAAATATAATCTGAAAGTGGCGATCCCTAAAAACAATGTTTAGGGCCTCAAAACGGTCCTGGAAGTCGGGAAACCAAAAACTAGGAAAAATATGCCAAACTAGAAAAATGCCAAAATGAACCAATTGGAATAGGTGGGAGGCCACCGAAATCAATATGG
>ML778123.1:1677375-1705197 GCA_009831015.1 Picea engelmannii | reverse complement strand
CCAACAGTAGTACTCGGCCCAATATCTCAGGGCACTAACTAAGGAGGATAGATCGTACCCTTAGCCGTACTACCCAACTACCCAGGTACTAGAGAGTATCTTCCCGAGTGTTGTTCTCGGTGACACTATAGCAGTCTGGCGGCCGATAGGTTTATCTAAAGAGGGCTTCAGGAAATCTAGGTCGATCCGTACACAGGTGATGTCTAATGCACTACCACTCGAAGGGGTACCAACAGGGGTTACAAGGGTGGCCAACAGACGTGCGCTTAAGAACCACTTGTATTTCCTGCGTGTATGAATCCCTCAACCACAGGTTTATGCGCATAACGACAGATCTTTGTGGCTTAAAGACGCCGAAATATGTCTCCACCCTGAAGAAAAAAAAACACCCACAATTTCTGCCAAAGAAAGTGCTCTGATACCACTTGCAAGATACCAGATATATAAAATATACAGAACATAAATAAAATGCTAGAAATGGAAGAATAACAGTAAAATATCCGGCATAATCTTCACAATACACAGAAATGATACTCGAAATAGCAATAGAAAAACACTTAGATTCAGAAAGCAATGTTCACAGGCCTCTTCGAGGGGGCAACCTCCAGTCGAGCAACGCTCTGTTACAATAATCTCCAAGCTAGGGTTCTCATACCCTCGCCTCTTATTTATACTAAATATGTCTATTAAGAGAAGCATCTAGAGGAAGATCCTTCTAGAAGCGGAAGCTTCTATTAGGTATTCTTACATCCGCCTTATTCTATTTTATTGAAAGGCCTTATTAATATTGACCTTTATTGCATCCGAATACATTGATCTACCTATGTGCGAGTTAGGACCTTAACAATATGGAATGGCTAGCCACATATAAAGCCAGAATGGATTGTTACCATAAAACCTTAGAATGTGTAAGTGAAGAAGGAAGAAGGATAACCCTCCAAGGGATCCAAAAACTTGTCTCGGTGAGACAAATATCAGCTCTTCAAATGAGAAAGTATTGCAGAAAGGGATGTCCACTATATGCGATACAGGTGCTGGAAACAATTAAAGATTACAAACCAAGCCTCAAAGACCACCCCACACTAAGAGAATATAGAGATGTATTTCTGGAAGAGGTACCGGGTCTACCTCTGAGAAGGTACATTGACTTCTTTATAGAACTGGCACTAGGAGTAGTGCCAGTGTCTAGGACACCATATAGAATGAGCACACCCGAGCTAGTTGAGCTTAAACTACAACTAAAATAAATGATGGACAAAGGCTATATCTGACCCAGCGTGTCCCCTTGGGGAGCACCAGTTCTGTTTGCGAAGAAGAAAGATGGTACCCTCTGACTGTGCATAGATTATAGACAACTCAATAAGGTAACCATAAAGAACAAGTACCCCTTACCCAGGATTGATGACCTGTTCGATCAATTGGGAGGTGATTCCATCTTCTCAAAGATTGACTTGAGATCTGGATACCATCAAGTCCAAATGAAGGGTGAAGACTGTAAGGTAGCTAGAGAGGTAGTGGGGGGGCCCAGAGGGCCCATAGTGATAATAGTGGAGGTCATTCAATGTAAGGTGGACTAGGTCCACTATATTATTAAATAATGCCCACTATGGTAGTTAGATATAATAAATGGGTAACTAGATATAATAAATGTAAGAGGACTTCTTAGAAGGTTCTACTTCTAGAAGATTCCTCCTCTAGAATGTTTTTAGGTGATGGTAGTACTATATAAAGGGGTTCAAGCAATGTAATGATACATGAAGAGAAGTATTGTATTTGGAGCGGTAGCTCAATAGGAGGATGCCCCCTCGAAGAGGCAAGTGAACAGGAGAGGATCCCTTCCATAATAGGATCCATTGTACGGTGTTGCCCTACCTCAAGGGTTTCTATAATAAAGTTGTGTTTTTCTATATTGTTCTTCTATATTTGTTGTGATGCTTTTGTATTCAGTCTTTGGTTTTTAACAAGTGGTATCAGAGCACTTTACTTGGGCAGACATTGTGGGCAAATATTTTTTATTTTTGCAGATTTTTTTCGGAGCAGAAAAAAAAGGGCCGTGACATTCTCGAAGTTTTCGGTATATTTTTGTGAAAAAATTGCAGAAAATGGTTGTAGATATGAGTTTCCCTCATAAAAACACCCAATTTGAAAAAAACAATCATCCAAAACGGAGTCTGAGAAGTTAAGATATTGAAGTTTTAAAATCTGTAAATTTTAAGGATTTTTTCCGCGGACGACGACGATAATTTTTTTTTTATTTCTGTAGCATATGGAGGCCGAATTTTCCCAAATAAATTACATATCTGAGTTCCTCTCACAATTTCACCCAATTTAAAAAAAATCCAGCCAAAACGGAGTCCGGGAAGTGAAGTTATGAGCATTTTAACTTCAATAGTTGTTTAGGGTTTTTCGAGAAAAAGACGCAATTTTCTGCTGTAACTTATTGGGTGAGTTCATAGGATGCTCAGATGACTATTTATGCTCAAAACCTGAAAGAAATTCTTGAATCATTCAAAGCCCACTTTTTTCACACATTAGATGACAGATTGGATGCATTTGCACATGGCCTTACAGATAGCCTCACAGACAACCTCAATGATAGTTTTCGTAGTATTCAAGATTCATTGAATAACATGCAAAAGAGATTTCTTATGGAGGGCCTCAGGGATGAATATAATCAAGAAATATATGTTTGGTATGATTTTGAGGAAGATTGTGATGATTGGTATATGGATAGTTTTCATTTCTGGGATGACAACCACTTTCATATTTTATTTGATGACTCTACTCCACCTTCTGTAGAGAACATTAATGTCCCACATCAGGAGCTAGTTATCAGCGTTCAGTCTACATATTCTACAGTGGTATTATTCATTCCAGGTTCTGCTACGACCCTTTTCCACTATGTGGATGGATCTTCTTATTTGGATCCACATGATAGGTGTCAGTCTTTAGAGCATCATTTGGAGTTGGTTATTTGGTTCCAAAATCTTCCACGGGGAGTTCACATGAGCACCTGGACATGGGACCCGGGCTTACAATGGTGGTTGAACTACTTCAGCATGGTGGATTTTCTTTCTACATGGGACCTTGGTTCTTCAATCTTCTTCAGCATTATTGTCCACAATTATCCATGGGACCCTGGTACATGGTTGTACATCAAGCGT
Organism: Picea engelmannii; assembly: GCA_009831015.1. Lineage (NCBI taxonomy): Eukaryota > Viridiplantae > Streptophyta > Pinopsida > Pinales > Pinaceae > Picea > Picea engelmannii. Next base: position 1,702,033 of record ML778123.1, on the reverse strand, counting down.
TGAGGACAACACTTTCATAAGGGGGATGGCATGTAAGGTAGCTAGAGAGTTAGTGGGGGGGGCCAGAGGGCCCATAGTGATAATAGTGGAGGTCATTCAATGTAAGGTGGACTAGGTCCACTATATTATTAAATAAGGCCCACTATGGTACTTAGATATAATAAATGGGTAACTAGATATAATAAATGTAAGAGGACTTCTTAGAAGGTTCTACTTCTAGAAGATTCCTCCTCTAGAATGTTCTTAGGTGATGGTAGTACTATATAAAGGGGTTCAAGCAATGTAATGAGACATGAAGAGAAGTATTGTATTTGGAGTGGTAGCTCAATAGGAGGATGCCCCCTCGAAGAGGCAAGTGAACAGGAGAGGATCCCTTCCATAATAGGATCCATTGTACGGTGTTTCCCTACCTCAAGAGTTTCTATAATAAAGTTGTGTTTTTCTATATTGTTCTTCTATATCTGTTATGGTGCTTTTGTATTCAGTCTTTGGTTCTTAACAAAGACATCCACAAAACTACCTTCGGGATGAGATATGGTCACTGTGAGTTTGTGGTAGTACCATTTGGATTAACCAATGCCCCTGCCACTTTTATGTGCTTGATGAACAATGTGCTCAGCAAATTCCTAGACAAATTTGTACTAGTTTTTATTGATGATATATTAATTTACTCGAAGAATAAAGAGGAACATAAGGAACATCTTAGACTTGTGCTTCAAGTGCTAAGAGAACATTACCTCTATGTCAAATTTAGCAAGTGCGACTTTTTCCAGAAGCAAATACATTACTTGGGTCATGTCATATCTGAAGAGGGAGTAGCAGTAGACCTTAACAAGATCAAGTCTATCATGGAATGGCCTACCCCAAAGGACGTTTTAGATATCAGATCCTTTATGGGCTTAGCAGGATACTATAGGAGATTTATAAAAGGATTCTCGAAGATTGGTTGTCCAATCACTTCCCTCCAGAAGAAGGGAGCTAAATTCACGTGGACACAAGAATGTGAAGAAAGATTTCAATCCCTAAAACATCTACTAACCCACGCACCCGTGTTGAAGATCGTCGATCCCAAAGATGACTTCCTCGTGTGCACATATGCCTGCAAGGAAGGGCTCGGAGGAGTCCTTATGCAAGGAGGAAGTGTAGTCTTCTATGAATCCCGAAAATTGAATGAGCACGAAGCCAACTATGTGACCCATGATCTAGAGTTGGCCGCCATAGTGCATGCCTTAAAAATGTGGAGGCATTACCTCCTGGGAAGGAAATTTTTACTAATGAAAGACCATTGTAGATTGCGATATCTGTTTGACCAACTAAATCTCAATGCCATACAAGCTAGGTGGATGGCCCTCCTTAGTGAGTTTGATTTTGAAATCAAACATGTTAAAGGAAAGGAAAATAAGGTGGTCGATGCCCTTAGCAAAAGTATGAAAACAATTCACCTAGCAGCGGTGAGCACCTGTGAGACGAATGTCAAAGAAAGAGTCAGGAATGCACAAGAAACAAACACATTCTTCCAGACCATGACCTCATACCTAGAGCAAGAACCCACAGGGATAAAGTATGAATTCTACCAGATGATAGATGGAGGTCTACTTACTTACATAAACAGATTGTATATTCTAGATTGCGATGACTTGAAGAGGTTCATAATGGATGAACTACATAAAAGACCATATACTGGTCATCCAGGATACTAGAAGATGATCACGGCCACTAGGAAACATTTCTATTGGCCTGGATTGAAGAAAGATATAGCTGAGTACTTAGCCAAATTCATAGAATGCGAACAGGTTAAAACATAACACCGACACCCAACAAGATTATTACAACCTCTACCAATCCCGAAATGGAAATGGGAAACCATTTCCATGGACTTCATCACCGGATTACCAACATCGACCAAGCAGAATGATGCCATCATGGTAGTGGTGGATAAATTGAGCAATTCCACCCATTTTATCCCAGTCAAATCGACTTGCAAGGTAATAGATATCTCTAGCATATTCATGAAGGAAATATTCAGACTACATGGTATGCCTAAAAAGATCGTGTCTGACAGAGAAACGAAATTTACTTCCAACTTTTGGAAATCCTTGATGACTAGTCTAGAGACCAAATTATTGTTTAGCACATCCTATCATCCTCAAACCGATGGACAGACGGAAAGAGTGAACCAAATATTAGAAGACATGCTAGGAATGTATGTAATGCATCAACCTAAAAAGTGGCAAGATTACCTGCCACTGGTGGAATTCGCCTACAACAACGGATACCAAGAATCCCTGAAGATGAGTCCTTTCGAAGTCCTCTATGGTAGGTCGTGCAACACTCCAGCCAGTTGGAGTAATCCCGTAAACATAATTACTATCGGACTCGACATGTTGAAAGAAATGGAACAAAAGGTGATTTAGATAAAACAAAATCTAAAGGTCGCCCAGAACAGACAGAAAAGTTACGCCGAACGAAAGAGAACTCCAAGAGAATTCAAGATGGGAGACCACGTATATCTCAGAGTTAGGCCCAGGAAGAGTTCCCTGAGGATGGGAACTTGTGCCAAGTTGGCACCTCAGTATTGTGGACCCTTTGAAGTTCTAGATAGAGTGGGACATGTAGCCTATAGGCTAGCACTTCCTCCCACCGTAAAAGCACATAATGTTTTCCATGTTTCATTATTGAATAAATATGTACACGATTCTAATCATATAATTGATTAGTTTGTGATCCAGGTTGAACCAGAGGGAGAATTCCTGCCAGAACCTCAATGCATACTGGACAGAAAGGAAACCCCACTCAGGAACCGAACCATTTCACAGGTCAAGGTGCAGTGGAAACATTCTGGCCCAGATGAGGCTACATGGGAAATGGAAGATGCCATGAAACAGGCATATCTGATTTTGTTAACTGTTGTACATACATGTCATATTGATAGATATAACATTGAGGACGATGTTCCTTTAAGGAGGAGGGAATTGTAACACCCTGTTTCCCCCAGTCTGTAAAAATAACTATATTGGCCAAGAACTATGGCAAACTCAAAGAGGTGAATGTTTGATTTGATGGACCTTTGTATAAAAGATCGATGAATGTAAATTATGTTATGAATATGTGTTGCATGACTGTTGGGAGGGGGATGTGCTAAAAGACACCACAATGGATAATGAGAGGTGGTGGAAGGTACCTGGAATGGTTGCGTTAACTTCTACCAAGCCAGTACCATACTGGTATTTAGTTGCTCAAAGACCAAAGCAACTCTCTGACCCTGGAATGGATTTCCCGTTAGAATGTTAGGTGGGGAGGATCCTCAAGAGTTAATGCGGGGATGGGGGGGTGAACCGCCCATCCGTAAAATCTCCCAGACCTAACCACAGACAGGAAAATTAGTGCCACACACAATCTTGCAGAGAAAAAGGCAAGAGAGGAAGTCTAGTAAGGGGGTAGAGGGGAAGAGAGCACATTAAAGGGATCGCGGAAGAGAGCTGGAGAAAACTCTGGAAACACAGAGAGTTCTGAACATAGGAGAAGGAGAGTAACCTTTGTCCTTGACTTCAGTTGAGCTGAAAGTAGGAGATTGAATCTCAAAGCATCGTGGTCTAGCTCGGGGGTGGCTAGTGTTAAATCCGTTTGGAGTCACTGAGCCTATGGTTGGGTGGAAACGAGCACCCCTCTCAGCAGTCGCGTCACACCTAGTGTTTCTGATAAGTGTTTATATCTTGCATCTTGAATTGAATAACCTGGACGCATGCTCATGTTTTTACACTCATAAATGGTTTCTGTATAGAAGTGTTTGCCTGGTGTTTTGATCGGAAATAATGGATGCATGCTTATACTTATATGACCATAATCGGTTTATGTATAGAATGAATAAGTTCAGATTACGAGTCCGTTCCCTTGAGATTTGTTCCATCTAATTGACTCACGCTATGTCCTGGTTTGATTTCCCGAAGGCACCTCCTCCCGGGAAGTTTCCTCGCATTCCAAAGCTGGAGTGAGTTCCTTGAAAAGACTACCGTTATAGTAAACCCATGAGTTTACTTTACCCCTGTCACAGAGTTCATATCTCGGCGAATTAGGAAGGCTTTTCAGTCAAGAAACCAAGCCTAGGGATGATTACCCAAGAATCCTCTGAAGGATCATGTGATCGGAGTCTGGAAACCTTGTACAAGAAAGAGTAGTTCTCTCAGGTTTTGGCGTTTCAGCACCAGGGAAACCAAAGGGCAAGACCCCTCGTCTTCGCCAGTCGCAAAATCCCGGTATGTGAAACCCCGAATCGGTTTAGCGTGAATAGGTTTCATCGTTTCGGCACTCGGGAAACCCAAGGGCAGGACCCCTCATCTTCGCCAGTCATGAAATCCCGGTATGCGAAACCCCGAATCGATTTAGTGTAAATAGGTTTCGGCATTTCAGCACCCGAGAAACCCAAGGGAAAGACCCCTCGTCTTCGCCAGTCACGAAATCTCGTTATGCGAAACCTCGAATCGGTTTAGCGTGAATAGGTTTCAACGTTTCGGCACCTGGGAAACCCAAGGGAAAGACTCCTCGTCTTCGCCAATCGCAAAATCCCGGTATGCGAAACCCCGAATTGGTTTAACATGAATAGTTTTCGGTGTTTCGGCACCCAGGAAACCAAAGGGTAAGACCCCTCGTTTTCACCAGTTGCGAAATCCCAGTACGTGAAACCCCGATGTGCTCTATGGATGAGCCCTAAGTCACCAGATAGGGTTTTGTGGTAGGAAGGAGGAGTCCCGAAAGAATCTAGACCGCCCATTTGTAGGAACACATGGTGAAGATCTAAAGCTGCCAGGTTCTGGAGATCGGGGAAATAGGAGTGAAGACCCCGCCAAAATCCCAAAAGGTAGAATGTCGGGATTTAATCTGGGTCGTTGATCAAGTCAACAATCTGGACCATAGATCTAGATGACGCTGGGATTTCGAGTCCTCGGGATTAAAAATGGAGAGGAGGAACGCTTGCATCGCGATTTCTCGAAACGCGAAACCCTGAAAGCATTTAGAGGAATAGCACCAGGTCATAGGACTGTTCATATGAAAAGAGACCCAAGGGAGGAGCTAAGGATATGTTAGACCCTTTCGGCTTTTGGCATTTCGAAAAACAAAGAACAGGGGAACGCTTGCATCGCGATTCCCCGAATCGCGAAAGCCAGAAACTCATTTTTGGTAAGGCCTGTGGTCATATCCAACGATCACATGGAGGAGGATAAGGGAAGGGATGGTCTGCACTAGGCCCCATAGAAGTTTGTTGATTCTATCCCTCGAAGAAAAGACGAAAAGAAAAGGAAAATATTTTTTTTCGTAGTGGGTGTGTGACAATGGGGAGATGATTAGTTTGGACCTCCATGGGGATAAAATCCCACCATATGGATGTTGAGACCCCAGCCAGGGGCGGACACATATCAGGGACTTGTACTGAAGAGAGAGGAGGGCGTTCCACCAGAGACAGCCTGGCAGGCCTAAACCCAGGGGGGTCTTGCCCTCCCACTATGGTTTTGGCCTTGGAAGGTCCATGATGTCACCTCTGTCACCCTTGACATCACCCAACGTTTGATGGACACTTCAGAGGCATTTGTGTGCCAAGTGGCATGTGTGGCTTGATCTAGAGGGCTTGGGAGGCCTAATGTTTTGTTCCTGGAGGCAAACGTTTCACCTGAGAGGCCTAATGTCACCCTAAAAGGGCATGATGTCACCTTTTTTTCTTGATTTAGGGTTTAATTTGTCATTTTTATGTAAAAAACTGGATATTACATGTAAACTGGCGATGTCGGCCTTTTTGACCTAATTTGTAAATTAAAGGTCATTGTAATTGTATAAATAAGGGTTTTCCCTTGTATTATTCATCATATTTCACTCACACTAAGCGAGGTCTGAAATTTGCACCCCACTTAGGGTTTATTGGCTGAAATGTGGTGCGCACTTCTTGAAGGAGGCTAATTTTGGTGTATTTTGGCATTTTTCTTGGTGGAAAGTCTTCAACTAGGCCTATTGCTAGATTATTCTTGGTGAATGTAAGTAAAATTATGCAATTCGTCTTTACTTTGAATGGTTATGGTACATTTACTTTTCATTTCTTCCAAGATTATGAAATTTCTAGCTTAAAACCCTAGGAGGTCAAAGCACATGTTATTACTTTTGCCTTAACAACTTTTTTACCTACTATATTATGCTAGAAACCCTACCTATTGAAGCATTGTGCTAGAGCCCTGCCATTGCACCACCCTAGCATCACTTGTTTCATCAAGCCGTCATTTACTTCATCCTTGATCTAAAGAAAGAGGAAAACTGCTAGGGCCTAGGGTTACCTACTTCCTAGTGGCCACTTTCCTCTTAGAGTTTGGTGATTGAGGCCTTGGGTTACCAACACCTCAATTATTGACCTTCTTGTCTCTAGCTCTCACATTATCATTTGCTCCTTCAAGTTTGTTGCTGCAAAGTGACTCCATTAGCCATAAAAAAACACTGATTTAGACCTTGAAATTGATTGATTGATGAAACCAACCCTTAAATCTTTTACCTCAAGAAACTTACTAACTTTTCCTAACCCTGAATATACCAATCTACTAACCTACTTGATATTGTTTTTTTTTTTTTGACGTAAAAGGATATGAAATTATATTAAAAAGTGTGGCAGAGCCACTGGTTCAGTTTACAAAATGCCCAGTGTTTCTTTGGGCCTTTTAACCTGAGTACAAACATCTTTGACACAAGTCCTACTAACTGACGAAGCTCCCTATTTGCTTACTATACTGCCTACTTAAATCCATGGCTAATACAATGCTAGACTGATTTGAGAGCTTTTTACAATGACACTTAACACAGAAATTACTTCTCTTCATCCTGGTTCCAATTGCTGTTCAGTTGGGCCATTTTAGCCTCCAATTGTTCCATTCTTTCGTCAAATTCTTGTTGAGGATTCTTCAGTTCTTTGTGAAGCTTGTCCAATTCTTCGGCAAACCCAATTTTCATCATAGAGATGTCTGACTCAAGCTGTTCCAGCCTGCGTCCAGCTTCCACATCCAGATTTTCCAAGAAGTCTAACTGGTGTTGTAGCATCTGCTGCAAATTTGCAAGAGTTTTATCCATCTCCTTCAGTCGTTCTTCTGTACTCATCGTCCCTTTGGAGGAAGACGCCATCTTCCTGCTTTCTCTCACTTCGCGTGCCTGGCGTTGCTTGCTCTGGTTCCTTTCCCTCTCTTTGTTCCTGCGCGTCTTGCAGATCGATCCTTGAGTTGGGTTGTGAGGGGGCCGAGCTCCCTTTATTTCTTTTTTGCCTTGGCTCATCATTATCTTTGGGAACTGGATGAGCCGCGCGGATCTTGTGTCTGCCTCCAATCTTGGGCGCGCTTTCTCTTGGTACTTGGCTGAGCCTGTTTGCCAATCAACCCATATATTCCTGTCTTCATGCCCGATTTGCTTAGATCCCTTGTACCTGCACGATTCAGCATTTGGATGAGAGATTAAAGTCTGCGTGGGATCATGGGATCTCCACTCGTTCCATTATGCCATTTACTGACAGAGTACCTTCCTCCAGTAACATGCGTTGATTGGCTGCTTGGTCAACACTGCAGTTTTGGTCCCTTAACACATGATAGAAATGACAGGAATTCAATTTACTTGATATGAGTCGAATTTTGTCAAGGAGACTATTGAGCTTTATGCTTTGGGATTTGGATCTCTTAACCATGGCCTGTATTATAATTCTGGAGTCACCTATTACTGTTAAGTCCGGGATTTTGAGTTTTAATTCCAATTGCAATCCTTGCCAGAGAGCCAATGCCTCAGCCTTGTTGTTGGTTTCTATACCGAGCCCAAGTGCATACTGTGTTACTTTGTCTTGATTGGGTCCTTCAATTATGCCCCCTCCTCCGGAAGGCCCTGGGTTTCCTTTCGAGGCCCCATCGAAATGGAGAATAGGATTTATTATTTTACTTTTCCAATTGACAAAGTCGTGTCCACTTTCCCTGATCTCCCAATGTTCTTTGTTGGGATGCGTTCAATGAGGGATTCCTAGACCTGGGACATTGAATTGAGCTATCCAACTCCTCTGATCTTCATCCAGATTGTGAAGCTCGACTGTGGGGCTGAGATGTGAAGCCAACTCCCCCATAGTTGCTTGAATTTTGGTGACCAATATGTCTTCACTTAAAAGGTTGTCCCTAAAAATTCTATGGTTTCGCTCTAGCCAGAGACTCCAGAGGGCGAGCTTTGGTAACAATCCCCATATCCAGTGTGTTTGGTTCTTTTTTTTTCCGGCAAAGGGACACATGGAATCCCATTGGAGGAGAAGGCTTGTTACATCAGTGGGGAGTCTGGTGAATAGCTGGGGTCCTGTCATCTTCTTCCAGACTTCTTTTGAGTAATTGCAATTAAGGAGGATATGATCGGTTATTTCTTCCTCTTGACGGCAAAGAGGGAATCTAAAGGGCCCTTCCCAACCCCTTCTTTTGAGGTTCTCCCCCATTAGGATGCTCTTATGTGCCAAGGTCCAAATGAAGAGGTCAACTTTTGGAAGGGAGCGGTATTTCCAGACTGCCTTCCACAGGGTTGTATTTGGCAAAGCAGTGGGGACTGAATTGAGGAGATGGTATCCTTCAGCTATGGTATAAGCCTGAGCTTTCCTGCCCCAACCTTGATCGTCTTTGCCTGCCTTTTTTAGCGGAGCTTTCCCTTGCAGACACTTCTTGAGAGCAGCCCATTGCCTTTCTAAATTAGCGGGTCTGTTTGGGGCTGCCCAACCTTTCCATAGGTGAGGCCTTTCTGCTTCCCAATCTGAAATGTCTGAAAGAGTTGAGAGATTTTGACTATCCATCCATCTTTTAAGGCCTTGGAGTTCTTGGTGTTGTTCTAGTGGAGGATTGCCCATTATCGAGTCTGTCCAGATTCTTATTTTATTGCCATTTTTCGGAATCCATGTTAGGTGGGGGGTGAAGAGAGGTATCACCTTTTTGCAGAGTGCAAATATGGGAGAGCTTTTCCCTTCCTTGCATGGGAGCTCTAAGCTTCTATCCCGAGACCCTCAGAAGTATTTCCTCCAAAGGGCTCTCTTACTCCAAGTAGTCTTACCAGTTACCATTTTCCAGAGAAGCTTTGCCCCTAGGGCCAGATTTTGATTCCTTGTGTTCTTCAGATTAAGACCTCCTTCCATGTAGGATTTTGTGGCTTTTTCCCATTTAACTAGATGCAGCTTCAACCTACTTGATATTGTTACAAAAGTAAGCTACAACCATTTATTACAGTAGTAAAAGGACTTAAAAGAAATTGCAAAAATTGAGTTTTACATTGCCTAATTAGCTTTTGACAACTGCTAGTACATTGTTATTATTGGTTTATTATTTTTCGTCATTGTGAAGCTCTTTTAAAGCATTTATTGTGAAGCTTTTATATTGTAAACATTGTTGTTATAAAATTCGGTTTGCTTCATCTAGTATCAACTTATTTCTTTTATTGACTAGTCCAAGGTTTATGAAGCACTAACATCAATTTTGTACTTGCAAAACATATTGTTTTCTTTTTTCTTTGTTCTGGGAAGGTACATCCAAGAACGTCATTGCTTCATTGATTAAAACCTTGGGACTTTATGATCAGTGTGACTTGTGAGAGGGGATGCCTTTTATAGACACTTTAACCTTTGCCTTCTCAAACCCCCAGGTCACCAGGGATGTCTCCCCTGGGCCATCATCCCTAAATAGAAAGAGGTATCTTATTAAGGTGATAGTGATATGACAACCTCATGTTATGCCAATTTTCCTCCCTTAACCTTTCCCTTTGGGACAAGTACGAATTGCGCGATAACAGAGACCACTTTGGAGACTTCTCCAAATACACCCATCTTTTGGACTTCTTCTAGGGTTGACATCAATGAAAACCAACTATCCAATAACAATAATGGGATTCTTCATTTGGGTGACATTGCCAATGCTTCTTGACCTCCACAAGGCCAATGTTCCTATCGCGACTAGCATATGGTTACAAATATCCCACAAAATTCGTATCGTAGAGTGTTCATTAAAAATTGTCGTGAACCACTCTTCAACTCCTCATTCTCGGGAGCATTGAATCTGATTTCTTCCATTTCCATCACTACAACTTTCACTGCATATTGAAGCAGATATGACTCAAATGCAGTGTCGATGCTTGAGGAGATACCTTGTTCACAACTATCTATGTTAGAAATTTTTAATTTTATTTATGTAATGATATCCACATGCAGTCAATACACCTAAAAAAATAGTACACTACGTTGAATCAAATCCATTATATTTAAAATCTCATATAATAAATAACATAAGTACTAATAATATTAAATATTTCATATTGCTTATTTCAAAAATATTTAACATATCCTCAAATGATTTCACCAAGATTTTAACTAAGTTGAGGTGTACATATGGTTAAATATTATCAAATAACAATATGACACATAATCATTCTTGACTTTTATATGTTCAACTCAATGATTACCATTGACTAAATTCTTTGAAATTATATTGGTTATTGAATGTCCAATTCGACAAGCATGCCATCTTATAAGACTCATTTTAGCCCCAAATTTTCTCTATTGAACTCTGGATTTCAATAGAGCCACAAACACTAAACTTGAAACCTCACTCCATAATAGATAAAAAAAAGTCATCAATTGAATGCTTTCAAAGTGGTTTTAGGTAATGGTTATGGTTCCTACCGAGGCCATGGACTCTGTTTAAGACATCAAATTCACATCACTTAATTCAATGTGGAAGAGGTCAATGATCAACAACCATGGTTATTCATCTAACAGACAAGTTAATCCATCGGGTGCACATCATTGTTGAAAAGGTCAAAACTTAGGGGCCAGGGCTATTAGCAGAGGTGTAGGATAAAGATCATTTGAAACCACCATCTTCCATGTAATTAAAATTTGGTTGGCATTCATAGTTTCACCCAATCAAAGTTATAGGGCATGATTTCTCTATATTGTAGAAGTAATCATCTATATTGACCAAAACCTAGTTTATAAATCAATCAAATCCACTAGAATTTGAACTTTTTCTTAAAGATAACACTTCCAACAAAGCTTAAAAAAACCATCAATGGATGGTACTAACATGTCTTTTGAAGTTGATTTGCCCACTTGATCGATATAGATATATTATATAAGCATTGTCGTGATTGAAGAAAAATCAAAATCAAAATCACAACCTGGTTTCTTTTGACATCAACAACCATAGAATATGCAAGTTATGGGTCGATTTATATGATTGAGTTGTTATGGCTTGTGAAAACAGCCTCCCATATTTGGATTGTTGTGTTGAATTGGTAGTGAGGAGGGACGAGTTCCAATTTCCTCTCATTTTTTTCGTCAAGCCATTACAGCTAACATCCACCACTTCACAACTATCTGGAAAGTTTCCACTTCACATTTGAAATGCCATCCCACCAGCTTACCATAATTTACTGCTAGGTTAAGCACCATCCAAAAGTGGCTTATACAAAATAATGAAACATAGTAATTGCTACTAATAAAACTAATTAATAACTAACAAACAAATTTTGACTAACACAGTTATGACATTAAATCTTAACCTTTCATTGGTGAAGATGCTGAAGAATATTTCCTTTTCATTAAATCCCACCAGCACATTGCACATTTCTCATTAAAAAAAGCTATTCAGTGCCATACTTTTTTAGTAGGGGAATAGTGGAAAATATTAAATTGCGAAAAAAAAGAAGTAAAAGTAGTTGAGAAGTATATGAAAAATACTAAATTGTAGAAATTACAGGTAGTGGAGTATATGAAAAATATTAAATTGCAGAAATTACAGGTAGTGAAATATATGAAAAATATTAAACTAGCATAGCCGCTAACTCGCGGCTGGTGAACGCCGAAAAGAATTGGCTGGTAATTTAAAATCTCCTATGTACTTAAATAAAAATCTAGTTAAAAAAAAACCTTAATTGACACAGAAAAAAATGCCAGGTCGAGGAAAATCCATGGCACTGTAAATAGTTAAAAAATAATCCTAATTGACACAATAAAAACGTTAAGTCGAGGAAAATCCATGGCAGAGTAAATAATTTACGTTGAGCTTCATTTATCTGGTGTTAATATTTTAATTTAATCACTTACCTGGCAATCAGTTAGCTATCAAAGTAATTTTTAAATATGATTAGGTAAATGTAAAAATATTCCAAAGAAATTAATGATTGAAATCACAGCCATTTATTTTGTGTGACTACTAAGAATATTCCAGCCATATTTAATCATGTCCATAGAAAACTTATTAAGCACTAAACCTCTATTAAATCTACCCATTGTCAATAGGTGTACATCTATCGGCGTAATTAAATTTACCCATTGTCAATAGGTGTACGCGGCTTAATTATCCATTATTAAAAGTAAAAGTTGTGGTTGGTGTGGAGTGAGTAGTTTTGAGCATTATCAATGCTTGAAGAGCCCACATCACGACTCACCAGCGATAAACGTCTGGTGGTGATTTGGAAATCTTATCCCCACACATAGAAATATCAAACACCGCACCTCAGAGTGACATGCGAGACTTACATGTCTGTCTGTCTGTGACCAATATAATGAATCTTAGGGCGGTGGAATATCAGTGCCAAACGCGTAGGTCCACACTGTTGTTTGCAGTTCCAGCAATGGTATGTACGATGGCTCGGACTTTTCATCTTCTTATCTAGATCTACCTGCCTCGGCTTTATCGTCTTTGCGTCGGTTTGCCTGCCTGGTGTCTGGGCTTCATCTCTCTGTTCATCAATGGCAACTGCCCTCCATAACAATGGCAATGTTTTTTTTCCTCTCTCCTTGGCTTTCTATTCTGCGTCGACTTCCTATGCCTCTTACTATGTGTTGCAAAGAAATCGTGGTCCTGATGTCAAGAACAGTTTACCCTTCCGTCTATACTGTCCGTGGACGGAGCATGGATTGCGAGTTTGCCCTAATTGATGGAGGGATGGAACATTTCTTCTCAAATAGAAGCCGCTAATCAAGTAGCCTCTGTCCACATTGCAATTTTTTATGGGAACTGTGCGCAATCCCACTGGTGTTTGGATGAGCTGGACTTCATGGTGAAGTCAAGGTCTACCATAATTCCAGTGTTTTACAAAGTCAATCCACATCCAGTACCAGGATTTGCAGATTTTGTTGATCAGTTTATAAAGGCCAGTGGTGGATTGCCATTATCATTGAAAGTGATTGGGACGCTTCTCTGGGAAGAGCATTTAGATCGAATTTAGCGGACACTAATTGATGAGATACAGGACAGACTTAAAATCAGTCATGAGCCACGGATATTGCTTGTATTTTCATAGGACAAGACAGGGATACAGAAGTAAGCATATGAGGTATGGTGGGCCTTAAAAATCTAGAGAACAAGTGTATGGTGGAAGAGGATCTGAAAAATAATATAAGAAAACATGATCACATTAGAGATTTGGGATGAAATATTGTGGAGGAAGGATCAATACTCACGACCAAAATCATTGATTGATGATTTATTGCAGCGCTCTTCGTGTGTAAGTGCTTCGATCATTTCAACCTTGTCTTCGGTTTCAAATGACTCTTTAAAGTCTGTTTATTCCAAGAATGATAAATCTGTGTATTGTATGCTCTTGCTGTAAGAAGCATACAAGGATTGGGGCAGTTGACAAAGCTTTATATACTGAAAATTGGTTTTTGCAAGGAAATACCAGAGCTGCCAGGTGTGGAGCATTTGATGTCGTTATAGGAGCTTAATGCCTCTAACTGTCCCAAACTGCACTGGGTTGGGGGAGTTATTGAGCAGCTTTGTCAATGATTGAAGGAGAACCTCCACATAAGATGGTAGCACTGTCTTATAAAGAACATAGCAAAAGGGAGTTGTATAGTGTTTCTGTGATGAGTCTTGAGAGTGTTTAATAGTACTAAAAATAGTGAGTGTTTAATAGTACTAAAAATAGTACAGTTTGTTTGGTTCTATTTGTAAATAAGATGGCAGTTCATATTCTATGGAAGCTCAGTATTTCTGTTGACTTATTATTCTTTTCACTAGGTTTATTTTTTCCACCAGCAAATAGGTTCTGGAAACTCACCAATATTTCTTCACTTTTGTGGATGGTAATGGTGCTAAACCCCAACCCCAGCCCCAGCCCCAGCCCCAGAGACACAAGGCTTGAACTGGTGACCTCTCTCGTACCCAGAGAGTATGTATTCTGTTGACTTATTCATGTGTATGTTTTATGTGCAAAGCTTATTGTAGATGTATGTTTATCCTGTAATATAATTAGCAGCAACACTGCAAACTTTATTCTGGATCTTAGCTATATCTATATGGATTTATGTTTTGTAGTATTATTTTTTAAGGTGTTGGCTAGACGTTCTATTTTTTTGTTTTTTTGGGCTGAATCTAGTGATGTAAATCTGGACAAAATCCCTATTTTCTGTTGTTTAAATTGCATTTCTGAATGTATAAATGGATTCAGCGTGTTGAAAAACCCTTGAGGCAACTGGATTATACAAACTTAGCCACTCAAATCTGCAGATCCAACCATTCTTCACCAGATTTTGAACAAAATCAAACGAAAAAAGTCCAAAAAAACTACCCAAAAATAAAACGTTTAAACTATTTTAATATTCTATAACATGAGATGAGAGTCTATAAGGAGTTGAATCAGTAGACAGTGGCTATGAAATTTCTTCAAACACAATCCTTTATATGTTAAATATTACGTAATCCGTACATTGCAGAGTTAGAATAGAGTCTATACATTAAGATGGATTTAAAAGGATAAGTTTGTAACTGCGTTGAATTAAGCAGGGTTTGATTATTATTATCTTGTAATTATTTTATGAATAATTTATTTTAAATTATTCATTTTAAATAAGTTTATTAATTTTTTTTTATTGAGTACATTTTATAAAGAGGTTATAATTTTCCAATTTTGATGTTCGTATGATTGAATGGGAAGTTATTGTGTAGATAACTCTGGACTGTGCAAAATATTTGAATGGGCTTCATAGTAAATTCTTATTGTACATAATTTTACTGATTGTTTGCTGTAAAAAGTGGTATTGGCTTTAAGGTAATAGTGAGGATTCCTCAAGAAGAGTGAACACTGAAAAGCGGTAAGGAATCACTGCTTTTGGTGTCAATCTTAGCTTTCACGTGTATAAGAGGAGAAAAAGGCAGGTCAATGTGGAACATATATGTAGGTTTTATGGAGAAGAAGATGCAGAGAGTTCAATTTTGTTAGTCTTGTTTTGTATTCATTGATAATTAAATGTATTAATTGTTGTTTTATTTTAGTGTTAGAAATAATACAATTGTATATTTAATCATTCTAGTTATTTGGTTTCGTTTATAAAATAAATGATGTTCATATTTAATAGGAAATTAAATATTTTTAATATCTCAATTATATATATATATATATTATAATTTGTAATAAAAAATGTTACCAAGTTTTATTTGGTTTTGTTTGTAAAATAAAGAATGGTCATATTTAATAGGAAAAAAAATATTTTTAATATCTCATTCACATATATATATATATATATATATATATATATATATATATATATATATATATATAATTTGTAATAAAAAAATGTTACCAAGTTTAAAATAGATATTTTTTACATTCTGATCTTTATAATTCTTGCTATACTTTACACATTCTAGTTGAGCGTTCAACCCATGTTCCACTAATACATATATGTAGGGAAGTTAGAATGCAGATTTGGAAAGGTAATATGGTGTGTCAAAATTGGATCTAGGTAAGGTGAACATTACAAGGGTAAATGACTTTTAATGTTATTATGATAGAAGCACTGAAAACTAAATTTAAAGATAAAGTGGTAGAAGCTAGTGCCAATTCAATTAGATTCAAATAGTAGGGGTAGAGCTTTGAGTTTAAGGGCATTGCCAAAAACAATATTGCTAGTGCCAAGAGAATGGAATATCCAATGAAAATTAAGGATGACAACTCTAATACAGTAAGAATGGAGGATTAATAGACATAGACTTGAATCATTCCATCATGGGTCTACTAAAGGAAAGAGACCTTGTTTTAATGAAAGTGATAAAATCACCACTTTGATTGAAAGATTCACTGGAGAAATAAATGTGGGGAAGAACTTAAGATAGTCACAACTCAAGTTCATCAATATACTATAAGGAGATGGTCAAATCTAATCTCGAAGATCAAAAGTGTCCCTCTATTTTGACTAGCGTAAAGAAGAAAATCAACATTGCTAAAATAAGAACAAACTCTCATGTGTTGCATAGTGAAACTAGGCGTTGAACAATTCCCAAAACATCGTGCATCGAAAGAATCTATCATCTTCTTAACACTAAGAGGGTTGAAGATTAAAATCACTTCCTCTTAGAGTGTCTTGTGTATACCCAAATTAGATCACAATTCCAAAATATTTGTCACAATATCGACCTTCCAACACAGAGGGGTACTCCCTGATACGAGGTCCCAATTAGACTACACATCGTTTGGATTAGGAGACCCATCTAGATTCTGGCCCGGATGCCATTACTGGATTGGGGGGTGAATGAATGGTTTGAATGCAAGGGAAAAATGCAAATGCAATCCAAACTATTTGTAGAAATAAATTATAATCTACCCTATCCTAGCTAGGAGTAACTAAAAGTAACTAATAAGTAGTTGGGAATGTTAGCAATCCCTTTGATAACTCCTTCCATATAGTTTTTAAAGAGAAACGAGGTTAATAACACATGCATATAAAGGCATAACCAGATTAGTCTAAGCTACACAATCACATGCATAAACTGCTCATCATCTCATGATAATTAATAAGAGAGAAAAGACAAAACTTGCAGGAAATTTATGTTCACGTAAGAAAAGTCTATAAGTGAAACACCATTCTTACAACATTTACAGAGAGCCCAACAAATTACTTGAAATAATTCAAAGTAAACTCACTATCAACAAACAACATTTCTCTCCAACATAATTGGCCCTGAGGGCTTCTCAATATTATTTCAGAAAATAATTCTCATAAATTACAATGGTTGAAGAGCCCCTTCAAAATGGGTGTCTTCCTTTACATATAGTGTCTTTAGTAACTACCTATAGGGGTTTCTTGAATTATGCAATAAGTAGTTACATGTATTTTCATCTTCCCTTTTCAACTATTTTGACATGTGTTATAATAAGTACAAAATTGAGTATGGGTGACAAAAAGACAAAATAGAAGGTGGTTGTGAGTAATTTTGAATTGGCTATTATGTCCCCTTCATTTTTCCTTATCCTTCATGTAGGCTTCTCAGATTTCATGTTGTCTAGAAATGGAGACAACTTTGTGGAATAGTAGTGACTCCAGCGCAATCTCATGAGCTATTGAATTATGCGATAGGGTCTTCATGTCTCTTGTCAAATTGATCATGAAAGCCTGAATCATATTCTATGCTCGAGCTAGCTTCACGAGATGATCCGACATAAGGTCTATTGTTACCTTGGTTGCAACCATGACATATGTTTTCCTCTTCTTCATGTTTAACGCAACCTCTGAAAACCTATGCTCATTAGTCTTCATCTTCCTGAGTTCTTCAATTTGGGGCATATGTCTTTTTTGTGCTAAGATGTGTGCTTCCTCGTGAAGTTGTGCACATATTAGTAGTGAAATATTTAAGCCTTTTTTCCACATTTTCCCTGGCTTGTTGGAAATTGTCGAGAACAACATAATCAATCTTTCTCTCCCATTTTGATATGTGGGACAACTGTGATGGGGCATATGGATTTTCATCGATCCACCACTCCATCTCATTGAGACCTCTAATGGCATCAAACTTCATGTTCTTGGCTTGTGTTTTGTTATGCTGTGCCATAATCTATGTTGCTAACTGTTGGAAAACTTGCAGATTCACATACATATCAGCTGCCATTTCATAAAGTTTTGTCCTAACTTTCTTGGCACACAGTCTGAACTCTTTAATACATTCCTTGTCCTTTTTTATACACCTAAGCTCTTCCTCCAGCTCCTTGATCCTTTCATCCTTTTTCTCATTTTCGCGCACCAAGTCTTTAAGATTTTACTTTGATGCCAATGTGAAGGTGACATCGACCAAAGTGATCGAAAGTAGATCCTTTCTGACATTATCTGTCATGGTGGTTTTTGTAATCACCGATAGTGGATCCTTCCCAGTCATTGGGAGCTTCCTGGTCTGTTGTTGCAATATCTTGCTAGAATCTTTATTGAACCTGAAAGTGTTCAAATTGGCAACCATGTGAGTCTTGGAGGGTGTGAACAATCCCATTCCTAGTTCACCTAGTGGAAAGTGTCCTCCCATGAGTGGGATTTTAGTCGATGAACCTGAAATGTTCGTGTCCTTGGGGGATGTGGCGTTGTTCTTTCTTCTTCATATTTTTTTACTTGTTCCTCTGTTGCTACCTCTTCAACTAATTTTTCTTTCGTGGCTCTATTCACTGCTGCCTCTGTGTTTTCTACTACCTTAGCTTCAATTGTTTCTTCTTCTTCTTGTCTTTTCTGCTCAACTTCTTCTTATTGTCTTTTTTGCATGGTCCAGGAAAGTCAAATATAAGTTGGTACATGTTAATATTATGGTAGTTGCGGGAGGTATTAACCTCCATGTGTAACCTTTGACTAGACCAGAATATTTCGGAAGCCAGAGAAATCCTAAACGGATGTGTAAAAACCCTATAAGACAAGTCGGCTTAGTAAAATAATTAATATTAAAGTATTAGCTTCTAGAAGGACAAGTTAGCCCAGAAAGGTGATAAGAACCACTATAAATAGGAGGCACTTGAGCTCATTTGTACAAACTTCACTCACTCTCTCAGAAAAGTATAGCGCAAGTTTGGAGTTGCAGTTGCAAGAAAGGAAGGTGCATCTTCTGGGGGGATTCTTGGTCTCTCTCTCTGGCGCTATCTAGCCTAAGATATGTGCCCTACCTTTTAGTATCTATTGGTGGTATTCTTGGTGACATCTTGGAGTATATTGGTGGGTTTTTTGAAGGTGAAAATTTCCGGAAGAAGTGCAACTACAACTGCTGCAGTTGAGTATTGTTCTTTTTATGTGGTTGTGGGGACTCTCTCTCTTGTGCGCTACCCTTGGAGGAGGTGCGCTCTCCTTGTATTGTGTTGTTGTTGTAGTTGGATGGTGTTTTCTATTTCCATCTCATGCTACTACTGCAACTAGGGTTTATCTGTTGGTTCTAGTGTGGCTTTCCAGAATTATTCTATCTAGCAAAGGTTAAGGTGCTCGAGGGTGGTTGCATGCTTATGGTTGGGTGACAATAGTGATATTGTCTATGGTTAAAATGAGAACATCAAATTTTTTAACAGGTTATGGGCTCACACTACCTTCAGAATAGTCTAACCATTGGAAGGAAGACCGACAGTTCTTTGTCAATCTCGTTATAACACTAGTTGCAGTTGCACCTAGGGTTTCTGAGCTTGCAGCGGAAACAATTCCTAACCTAAATTCTTGGGCACTTTCAGTGAAGAATTGGACCTAATTTTTGGGTATTCTAATGCACCCTCTGGTGCCCTCAACCAGAAAAAACATCAATTTTGAGTTCTTGATCAAATTCAAAGTCAAAGGTTGATTGGTCAAAGTCAAAGTCAAAGGTTGACTTTTGGTCAAAATTGATTTTTGTGGTCAAAGTTGAAATTTCAGGGTTTCTAGGTTGTTCTAATCATTGAACCTTTTTTATTAAGTTTCTAACCTATTCTTGTCAAGATGGTATCTAGTTTCAGATTAGAAGACAAGTTTAACGATGCTACAAATTTCAAAGGTATGCACTTGTATATTCTTTTTAGGTTATATCATCCAGCAAAGCATGAGTGTGTTTGTAGGGGATGTACAAGAGACCTTGTCCAAGCAGTGATCTCGGATTCAGTACATTTGGAGGAACAACCACACCCTCCCTAGCAACTGAGGCTCCATGTTCCAGGTTTGATTGATCAAATTGTTAAGTTTTAATTTGCACATATCAAGTTTGATAGTTGCTACAGTACAAATAAACACTATAGTTGTGACAACAATATTTGAAAGGTTCTATTATTGCTAGGTATGCTTGGTTGCATGTAAGTACTATTGATATAGATGTTTATTGCACTTATTTGCAAAATGAACTAACATTTCCTCTAGGAGATATTTCTTGTTTTTTTTCCTAGGCAGGTCACCTTGGTAATTCTATGATGACTTGTTGGGCCCTTTGTTTTGAGGAATAGAAGTTGTGCAATTTTCTTAGGAGTTGGACAATGAACTAAAGGAAGAAACAAAAAGCGGTTGGAAGGACAACACAACATCAATTTTGAAGAAAGAAGTTTTAACAAGATCAAGAAGAAGAGAGAAATATCAGGTTCTCAACCAACCTAGATCATATTATACATATAGGGGATCAATATGATTGTAAGGGGCTGCTAGGTTGCTGGGGTTGTTGTTGTTGCTAGAGTCATTGTTGTTATCATTCATGTTGTTAGTTTAGACAAGTTCTGAGTTTTGGATTAGAAACCAGACTGATAACATAATAGAGTCATATAGTACTGTAATGTTGGGAAGAGCAAGGGACTCAGATAACCTTGTCTCAAAGTAGTACAAAGTACTTTCTATGATCTTTGGCATGACCTATTATATCTGTAACTCAATCTCATCTTGTATTTTGAGAAGAAACATATTATTTGATAATACAGTGGGAGACCCAAACTTTCTGAATATATCTTGTGTATTTAGTCTTCTGATTCTCTTGAATGCTACTATGTATTATATTTTATGTTTGATATGTTTAATTGCTTCCTTGTGAATGGAAATGCAACTTTGTTTCTTTATTCTCAGTTAGGAAATGTTCAAAACTGATACAGGTTTAATCTATCTTGCGTAAGACTAACATGAATATTGATGCTTCTGAGATTTGTCTAAGTATTCTCCTTACCCTTCCCTCTCTTTCTCGTCTCGTTTTCACTTCAGGTGAGACTTCTTCCCTCTCGAGAAGATGAAAATGCCAACGCACTAGATTACATCGATACCTTTTGTTGGTCACTGTAAGAGGAACCTGGTTTGATGACTTTTGCACCAACAAAATGGTTCTGTTGCCAAAACCTATGTTTTAAAAGGCAACCTGTAAGGAGGATGCTTCCACGGGTCTATAGATCTAATGTTCACCAATGGTGGGAACGAAATTGTGATGTCTTTATATGGAAGGAAGCAGAGTTGTGAGGTAAAAGCGTGAACACTACAAGATAATTTGTCTTTTATTCATACAGATCGAGTGACCAGTATGATATATTCTGGGTAAAATTCCTACAAGAACTGTTCCATCGGATAGATCAGATACAAGAAGCTCCATAATTCCAAGAACATTTCAAGAATGCCTATACTTGGCACATAGAGAAGATCGCAACACTTCATCGGTTGGATCACTCGGTTACGTGAGAAGTCAATTTTTGGGTTAACATGACTCTGGAAGGATATATCATTGAATTCACAGTTGAGAATCACCAATCTTTTTCACAGGAAGAAGAAATTTTCAATAAAGGTGCATGCGGGGGACTGTTGAGGGAAATTCCCTTATGGATCAAAGCATTCTTGATGTAGGAGGGGATGATAACTATTCCCTCAACTGAGATGGAAGCCTAAACACCTACGCTTAGGGTAGGGTGATTTTGGGGTAGGATCATGACCTAAGAAGGGGAAAGGGTTCTTTGACAAATGGGGGAAGATCAAGAAAAGAAAACAAGAAACGAGAAAGCCTTGAGGAGAGCCGCTATAGTTGAGAAGTGGTGGCGCGAAAAGGTAAATAAAGCAACAAAGCAGTCTGAGGTGTTGTTGAAGGAAATTGGATCAAGAGGAACAGATGAAAGAAAGAAGGAAGAGTTGAGGAAGGTAAGAAGAAAAGAAATATTGGCCAGTCTAAGATTACAGTAGAGAGAAGCACAGAGAGAAAGGAGTCCCTAGGTGGGTGGATGAGAAGAGGAGTGTGGAGAAGTAATGGAAGACAAAGCAGGTCTGGACCTTGCGAAAGACCAAGAAGATTCAGCCCCGATGTTAGGAAACATCGGGAATTAGGCCGAGAAATCTTCTCTAGAAGAAGAAAATGAGACCCCCCAAATCAAGGAACCCCTCCCAGAAGTCAATGGAACCGGCCCCAAATCACGCGTTCCCTAGGTATCTTCTATAATTGTGGTAATCCCTATACCGCATACTTATGCTACTTCTATTACATTGCATCTAATCAGTCAGTCTCAGTTTATAAGCGTAAACGTTGGGAGGATATTGGGATCCCCTGGCCTTTCACAACTAGGACCGTTAGGTTTCATTTAAATAGGAACAATAAGACCCATAATGGCTGGAAATATGGGATGCTTGATCACCCGATACCCATAGTTCTGGGGTAAAGGAGACAAGGACATAGAGAAACATTGGTTCTTATGTGAAGCCATCTTGAGATCCAGAGGGACTATCAATGCAAACAAGTTAGTAGAGTTTCATACTACCTTGAGGGGTCATGCCCTCAAATGGTACATGAAGGCTATTGAACCAGGGGTGCAAGTACAAGCATTCACCCTTGGCCAAGTTTGTTTGAAGTTCATCACCGAATTAAAACTACCTCAGTTAGAGCAATAAGATCTCTCTAAGTTGTGTGAGATTCAACAAAGGGAAGGAGAATCTTCCTAGGAGTACAAGAAATTTAAAGATGCTATTGGGAGGTTAGCGCATCCAATTCACGAAGATCACTAGAGGGAATGGTACATTCAAGGATTAATTCATTTGACAATAATTCCTTTAACACAATAATGGATAGCCACCTTAACAGGTGCCTTAGAACAATCGATGAAGATCGAATCCATGGCAGGTTATCCAGAGAGTCTGAGTGTCACCAGACCTCCAGTGGATGAAAATTTGTCGCAACTCCAGGGATACATATCAACACTAATGGAGAAGATTCAATAATTAACCATACCAAGACCATGATGACCTCAGGTTTGGTGCACAGGATGCTGCATAGAAGGGCATCTAAAAAATGAAGGTCCACGCATGAGGGGAATGGGAACTCCTCACAACTCAATGGGACCCTCTCCAGGACCAGCATGAGGAGTTGCGCAAGTATCTGTGACTTCACCATTCCATGCACCAGGGCTATACCATACCTTTACAGACACTCAAACATCTCAACGAGCTGAGTATTGTGAGATTTGTCGGACACATGGGCATGCGCCGAGGCAGTGTCCTTTCATGCATAAGTACATGACTACACCCAATACAATACATTGTGAGTTCTGTGCATCTACAACACATGCCACAAATCAATGTAGAGTGCTATAAGTGTTGGACGACAGACTAGATCGGACAACGTTCATAATAAATGAAACCCCCCAAGGACCTATAAGAGGCCAGGGAAGTGGGGTTGGAGGTGGATTCAGAGGAGGGAGAAATGGAGGAAGAGGGCCAAGTAGATGTTACAACTGTAACAAACAAGGTCACTTAGCCAAAGACTGCCCTCACCCAAGACGACCATGGTGCTCTCACTGCAGAACTAATGGGAATGCAACCGAAGACTTCTCAGAACTAATCACAAAGTGGGAAGATTAGGTTCGTCAACAAGGAGATAACTTCATAGGCTTGGAACTAAAAAGAGGAATCGAGGGACAACTACCTAATATCAACATCATTACTCACGGAGGAGCAAAAAGTGGTGCAAATGTCAACAATCAGCCCAAGATTCAGAAAGCAGTTCCCAAGGATGGCAGGTATGACCCTTTGAAACATAAATTGTTCTTCAAAGATGCAATAAAAGTATTTAAGAGTATCCCTGCTCTAGAAATAGAGGAAAATTCCCCTAATTTCACCGTTCAACCTAAACTTATGCAAGCCCTTACATCACCATCGGCACCTAGAAACTCTATAATTCCAAAGAGACACCTTGAGCAGTCTCAAAGTGTAATCATTATTTGGTTTCAATTTTTATTTGATATCCTAGGGGATGAAAAACTTACGGAGAAGTTGCGCAACACCTTATACCTAATACTAGGAAATGAGGGAACCCCAAAAGCCATAGTAAGGACCAACCTCCCTGAGAAAAATACCTAGAGAATACAAAGAAGAAAGGTGAAAAAAGGAAAATAATTTAGGTTAGAAGCCCAACTAGATGATTTTGAAATCAAATATGTCATGCTATATTTGGGATTTGATGTTAAAATCCTACCCAAAAAGACCTAGGAATCTTTGGGAAAACCTCAGTTAGTATATTCCCTCATGTAGCTGAGAATGGAAAACTAGTACTGCATTTTTCCAGTAGGAAGGATGTAAAATGTAGAAATAGATATTGCGGGAGTTAAAACCATAGTCGATTTCGAAGTAATTGAAACCATGGGAGATAAGGATCCCTACCATGCTCTTCTCAGAATTGATTGGGCATACAACAACTATTATATCATCGATCTAAAGAGGGACACAATTGTTATAACCCTAAAATGCACCATACAGGTTTACCTGGCATCAGGCCAACTCATGCCTCTTCCTAGCCAAAGCCATACTGAGTAATTCCTCAAAAACCACTTAAAAACAAGGAACCCGCGCCCTAACTTCTCACTGGGCGCGGGCATCCGCTTGCTGTCCTCTTACTGCACGCGGGTATCCGCGGGCTAGCCCAAAACAGCCCGCGAGTACCTAACAATG